>OX637865.1:8980544-9240544 GCA_951802705.1 Netelia virgata
AAAACAATATTAGTAGAATTTGATCGAAATAGGAATAAATTCGTTCGTCTCAACGTTTTCACCTTGGGACTCGTATTATTGGTCGTTTCGTAATACCGCACACTGGACTGAACGAAACGAAACGAAAGTTTAATATGCATTGTCCGAATCGTTCATCGACGTAATGCCAAAATTTCGAATCCAAAAGGCTACACGGGCAAATGTTATCACGTTACACAGCCAGATTGCAATCGAATATCGGTTTCTATGATGTTTCATATGTGCTCCTCTGACGACCTATTTCCTCCTCTTTCTCTCTCTCTCTCTCTCTCTCTCTTCCGCGATCCCACGTTCTCTCCTCCCTTTATCTCTTCCCTTTGCCCCCCCCCTCCCGCCTCGACAAAACCGAGAATGAAGCAAACTGTCGAAACGCCTCGCATTTTGATATCGCGAATCGATACTATCGTATTATTCATTATTTCACGTACCCTTCAATCGTTACGGGAGAACGTTTATATATACCATAAGCACAAATCTCGTATAACCAAGTTGAACGTTAACAAACATATTTTGTATATTCGTATCTCCTACGATCGCTCGCTCGTTTGGTCGCCCGCCTCGTCCTTTTCCTCACTTACTCGTCGTCGTCGTTGTTTACCATATAAAAATAATATTACGATAAAACAATCGTGATCTTGTAATGAATTTTAATCGTATTTATTAATTCCCATTTCAATTCAAACGAGGATAAAATTTTCTCGATTTTTCGTGTATATACAGGGTGTTTCTTTTATCGCTGCCACCCGAAATAACTCGGTAATTATCGACGTCACAAAAAAATGTTCCAAACAAAAGTTGTACAGTGTAGAGGGGGCCATCAAATGCGACCATTTTTTTCGGTGGAGGCGTTTACGCACAGTGAAGGTCACCTTCACTTTTGTAAATGGAATAGTCCATTTTTTTCAACAATCTTGTAGAGCACCTCAAGCTGCATAAAACATTAAGGGGCCAAAGTCGTTCAAGGTCGTTCAAGGTCAGTAGCGAATGATTTTCAAAATCGCATCAACTTCTGTCAGTGGGCACAGCAGCAATTCCGGATGGACGAACAATTCTTTAATGATGTATTATTTACTGACGAGTCAACGTTGACAAACCATGGACGAGTGAAAACGCACAATATGCACTATTGGACGGAGGAAAACCCCAGATCGCTACGACAAGTTGTCCATCAACGAGCATGGAGTGTTAATGTGTGGTGTGGCATATGGAAAAATAGAATTATTGGTCCACACTTCATTAATGGTAATCAGACTGGAGTTAAGTACGCTGCTTTTCTGGAAGAAATATTACCTGTGCTGTTTGAAGATCTAACCTCGTGGGATCGGCAAAAACTCTGGTATCAACATGATCGTTGTCCAGCTCATTTTGCACGGATAGCTCGCAATGTTGTCGACCGAAAATTTGGTAATAAGCAGATTAGCCGAGGATCGCGAATAGGCTGGCCCGCTCGATCACCGGACTTAACTCCACTCGATTTTTCTTTATGGGGGACGTTGAAGGATAAAGTTTATCAAGATATGCCCACAACACCGGAGAACATGCGAGAACGCATCATCAATGCATGTAGCAGTATAATTCCAGAAAGCATTCTACGAACGAAACAGTGTCTGACTGTCCGACTGCAAAAATGTTTGGAGACTGGTGGAGGTCATTTTAAACATGTATTGAAAGAAGATATTTTCAGATGATCCGAGATATTTAGTTTTGAATCATTCGCTACTGACCTTAAATGATCTTGAACGACTTTGACATCTCAATGTTTTTACGTGGATTAAGGTGCTCTACAAGATGGTTGAAAAAAAATGTACCATTCCATTTAAAAGAGTGAAGGTGACCTTCACTGTACGTAAACCCTGCACCGAAAAAAATGGGCCCCTTTACACCGTACAATTTTGTTTGGATCATTTTTTTGTGACGTCGATAATTACCGAGTCATTTCGAGTGGCAACGATAAAAGAACCACCCTGTATATAGATCGGCAAATTGCCAGAAAACGAGGATAAAATCGTTTCGCGCGGATGGAAATTTCGCGCCCCATCGACAACACGAAATATTGGCGACGGTGAAAATCGACTTCTCGGACTTTGAATAGCGCATCGAGATATTTTTTTTCCGTCGAAACTAACTTCTTACGATCGTTATGAAGTCGAAACTAACTCGTTGCAAAGCGAACGTGTACGCGCGGCTAGAATACCTTTTTCGCGTGTAATATCGCGCGAACTTAATCCCACATTTAAATATCGAATTTTCAAATTCGAATCTCGAATTTCTCATAACATATATTCAAAGTTGAACAAATTTATTCGTTATCACTGCTTTCCGAATTATTGATTTTCACAAGATAAAACGAGAGTTTCGATGATATAAGAAGAATTGAACATTTTCCCGCGCGGATAACCGCTCGAGGGTTAATGATAAAAAAGGCATGGGCGTGTTAAGGCGAGGCTAAACACGTCACACTCTCTCTCTCTCTCTCTCTCTCTCTATCTATCTATCTCTATCTCTCGCTCTCTCTCTCTCTCTCTCTCTCTCCCATCACCGCCTGTTGCCCATGACGTCGTTCCTCCAGCTACTTAAAGGGATTTAGACGGGTCCCCTTAAGTCTCAACAGCCTATATCTATATTCACGGTCGGAAATGATGCGTAACGTAAATTTCTCTAAAGACCGCTGGGGGTCGTGCCGAGAGGACCATGGCAAAACTCACGACGGCGCTTGAATAACCGAATCACCCGACATCCCCCTCGCTCCCCTCGCCTCCTTCACTCTCCACCAACGATTCACCCACACGCGCTCGACTCGCGTCGCGTCTAAATAAGCCACGGGAACGTTATTCATCGTCAAACTGACTGACTTACCTTGACTGATGGGACTTTTCACTAAAGCTAAATAATAATAATAATACCTAATGATAATGATAATAATAAAATAATATCGAATTTATGCTATGAAACCTTCCTGCGAAGCGTAGGTGCGTCGACGAGCACGAGAGAGACGACAATTTATAACGAATTAATTACGCCGGATCGGTGGATCGCTCGTATTGCGCCGCAAAATCCCTTGACCCGGAAACTCGCGAAGTTCTCGTCGTTCCCGACGTTCCCTTTGCTGAAAAATGTTCACAATCCACGATCGTATCCTCGACTACTCGTTTATACTCCGACGAGAAAATATCCATGGACTTCAATATTTTATGGAAACTATAATCGTTAATCGATAAATGAAAATCGTGTTGTTGTGGTCGTTGTTATTTATTTATTTGTTTTTTTTTACATCTCTTATCGAAACGACAATTTTTGTCCTTATATTATTATTACAGTTATTTATTTTTCTTATTTATTTCTAATAACAAATTTCGAATTGTTTTCAGTGGAAAGGTATGAAAGTATCGACGATGGAAACAAAAAATGGGAGCACGGGCTCGCGCCGTTTCGCTTTAATCCGCGTGCCGGAACGAAACACTGATGACGAAAAGAAAGCCGAGGATGAGAAAAGGTGAGAATGGCGGTGTAGGGCCGGTGAGAGAGGAAATTAAAGAGATAACATTTCGGGGTCGGGCGTCGAGGCGAGAAGCGAACCTTGATGATCGGGGGGCGGGGGAGGGGCGTCGTAATTTCGACGCGGTTTAAGACGCCAACGTCTACAGTATGTTTACTCGGAGCTTCGTAATCGGATGAGCAGCTACGAGGTCGTATCGAATGAGCCACATTAATATATATATATATATATATATATATAAGTATATAATAAAAGTATATTGGTATAACCTTGTATATGTATAATAGATATACGCACGAAACGACTATGATAGGTAACTGCTGTCTTATTTTCATCCCCCGTAATACGTGAAACGTGTAAGCTTAAACTGTGCCAGATCATTCAAATATAGATATAAATGTATATCAAAATATCGAAAAATGAAACGTTAAAGAAGTAACGCCAGAGGGCGTTCGATTGCACTGTCAGCTTGACGTTCAAATCGCAGGACAATTTAAAAAAAGAACGTTTTACTCGTACCAACGGTAATTACCTTGATATTTTCTATGTCTGCATAGTTGTCTAACGATCTGTATATATATGTTTATAATAAAAAATATCACCGTCGCAGTAAACAAGTGTCTAGATCCGTCTGGTAAATTGGACCACTCTAGCGGGCGGTTGTCAAAGCGTGCAGAGCAGCGCAATTTCTCTAGTATATTTATACTCTAGTATATATATATTCTAGTATATATTTATATATATATACAATATATATACAATATATATATATATATTATGTATATATTATGTATATACCTACTAGAGAAGCACGCCTCACAATTTGTATATATATAATCACAGTAGTCGAATAAAGTTTTGCTTAACAAGTGTAACTTTTGGAAGCTTCCATCCCGGCAGTCTCTGTCGCGCTTTGCGGTTGAATATTCATAAGTCGGTACTACGGCGAAGAACACGAATCGATGTATATATTATTAACGTACACCCGAAATTAGTACACCGAGAGTAAGCGTGAGAGAGAGAGAGAGAGAGAGAGAGAGAGAGAGAGAGAGAGAGAAAGAGAGTGAGAGGCGATACAAGACCCAAAGGGATGATAGATATGTTTTTCGTACTTAGTGGTAAAGCTTGTAACGTTGTCAAGGGTATATGATATTAATGATCACTTGTAGAATATATACCTATATATATACACATATTCTGATGCATCAGGGGTGAAGGAGCTACCTTTGACCGATTATACAGCACACGAGTAGGAAGAAAAAAGGTCGCAAGAGTCACGGAATAAAACACCCTTAAGGAAACCACCCCCCGCGTTACTCACAGTACATCGCGTCGGTAGAGGTAAATAATACACGGTGTGACCGTAACCAGCTTCGCACACGTCGCCGCCAGATGGCGCCACCACCACCACCACCACCACCACCGACTCGCATCTTTTTTTTCCATTTAATTTTTATACGAACGAAAATAGTACGGAGCTCGTTAGCGTTTCGTTGTAAAAAACTTTTGTTACTACAGGACACTTGCGCGTAGATAGCAGGGACGAAGGGTGAACAACGTAAATCGAAAAGAAAGGTAAAAAAGAAAAAGAAAGAAAAAAGAAGAAGAAACGAAGCGACGTGGAAAATTGCGGAAGCTCGATCGTATTTCCAGCGCGTTCGCGTTTATCAATACCGATTCCTGTCATGCGCACGCTTTTTATTCGGCTCCTTCCTAATTGAACTTTTATTAACTCTCCGTTGGCACAATCTATTTTCTCGTTTTTTTTTGTTTTATCTTCGATATCGAATCGTCGATTTTTATCCGACGGAAAATGGGGCGGATATGTCTCGAGCAGAGAAAATAAAAAATATTGGACGAAAAAAATATGTTTTGTCCATCGCGCGTGTCCTCGGCCCAAAATCTTGAAACAACGGGATACGACCGATTCGCGGTGAATCACGTTTTTGCCGTGCCTCGAGTAAAGATCACTTCCTATCTCACTCTTTTCGAGATCTTAATAGAAAAATCGAAGGATTCTGGATCAAATTCGAATCGAGTACGAAATAATGGAGAATTTTTAATAAAGATAAAACGCTGAAACGGAAATTAAAAGAGATATTCCTGCGGGACTCGGGAAGAGAAGCGACGGGAAATCTCACCGGTGTGTCCGGACAATCGAGACTTCGCGGGACAAAGTAGACACGAAATGAATGTGATTTTCTCCAAATCCGTCCAGTGCGAACCGCTACGTGCTCTTCTATAGATTCAGGTTGGGTTCGGGGGATCGGTAAGCAAGCGCGAGGGAAAAATGTCTACGAGCGAAAGAAAGAAAGGAACGAAAATAGAGGAAGATGGCGAGGGAAACGCCGACGAGAAAGAGAATCTCTTCGGGGAATTTGCAGACATCTCGTTTTAATGAGGTGAGACGTCGTTTCCGAGAGTAAAGTATTATTCGAAAAAGAGGATTTAAAGTTCTATTCGGACCTGGGCTTGTTTTCTGAAATCCTTCGATGGCGCGTAGGTCGAGAAGCGAAGCGTAAATAATATGGTAATCCCGACAATGCGCCCCCTATGCTCCCTCTCTCTCTCTCTCTTTCTCTTGAATTCTTTTTCTCGTGCTTTTCTTTCCGAAACCCCCAACCCCTACGACAATTCACCCCTACCCGTTTTCTCTTTGTCTGGCTGACTTGTAATTCTTACGTGCCGCCCGCACGAACAGCGCGTCGTCGCGGATCTCCGGCGACCTCTCGCGGACTAATGCATGTTATTTCGAAGATTTGGGGGAAATAAAAGCGGGCGAACGTTATAAAGAGGGAGAGCGCGAGTGTCTCTCGGCAAGAGAGGACGAGACAGGGTCGAGTTTGCGTATAGCTATGTTTATCGTCTCGCCTTTCGTCTCGTTTGCACTTTGTGATCGCATCACCACTCGCTCGAGATCCGTTTAATCCTCGGCCGAATCGTGACGGAAAATATCAAAGCGGGTCGAGCGTGGTGTGACATTTTTTTTTTCGGCGGCTTTCGTTATCCACCGAGGAAAACTAATTGTAAGACACGATAAACTTCGTAAATAATTACTTAATTTTGCAAGATATCGTTTTGATAATTGTGCATTCGATAAATTGAAATTTGTTTATTGGTGAAAAGTTATTTTTTTAGATAGTTGTAAATTTCATCATTGTAAACATAGGAGTTTTGTAAATAATCGTACGTTTAATAAAGTTCAGTTTTGATCGTTTTTAAATATATTTTTGAATCGTATATGTTTAGAAAAATATTGATTAACTTACCCACCTCAATTATAAACTTAACAATTTCGTAAATATAACTTTTACAAATAATCGTATATTTAATCGATTTTTTTAATAATTTTTGTATATAATTGAGAAATCAATGTGAAATGTAAAAATTTGCAAGAGACGAGAACTAAAATAGAACGTCGTAGCAGAAGAGCGACGTCGCATATCAAACGAAAGACAGGACTAAAGTTTAATAGTCCACAAAGTATCTTCCTTACAAATGTCATAAATAACCGTTTTCAAAATATCTTCTCGCTGAGATGATAATCCGTTTTACACGCCTGACGAAAATTCATCTCTCGAAAAAAGAAATATTTTAAGCATACGATTGGTTACAGCGAGTTAAATTGCAGCAGTTTTCGAATTTTCCATATTTACGGTTAAGAGGGGCATTCAACCATTTTAAAAAACATTATCTCGTCAATTGCGATGTTTTACGCTGAAAATCGCGCGAGTTTCATCCCCCGTAGTTCGACTGGTATAGAGGCAACAACTTGTTGGAATCAAACATTTCGGTGTCGTAACTGCTGGCGTTGGGATCGATAGCATCGTCCGGCGCGGTCAATTGCAGACACCTTGAAAAATCACAAATTTAACATTCACGTTCAACAATATTCCAATCTTTCCTTCATAGTGAACTGCATGGAAAATAGGTTCTCGGGGACAAGCTGACCTAATTTTTCCTTACCTTTCGTCGAACCGGTTTAACGTTGAAGAATTTTTTGTCTCGTACCGAACGGACTCCTCGTTCGTATTCGTTGAACAATCCTCCATCAGATGTTAACTTCGAATCAAAACGCGGTCGGAATAAAAATTCGTTTCACGATTCAACATAAGAATGTTTCGATAAGAAACAAAAACCCAAGATACATTTTTTAATCGCCTTCTTACCGATCGATTAGAAAATTAATCGATAAAATTTCCCCTTCTTTTCGTGATCTAATGAGCTGTTTTAGGAACAAACGCGATACACTAGGCCTGATGTAGCATTGAGATCGAAGCTCGAAGATTCGATATATCGATCGCAATTTTTCTGCCACCATATCGTCGGTAATTATTTGTACATGATCACTTATCGACCCCATAAAAAACGAGTAGGTATTTCTTCATGAAAAAAAAAGAAAATTTCTCATTACTTTGCGACCGGCCTGTCGACATTCGAACGGTTCCATGGGAACATTTTTCATCACAAGATTTTTCTTTTTTCTATCATCCAGGATCGAGTCAAAGATTCATAGACTTTCTCATTATTTTTATTCGCCTTTTTTACAAATCTGATTACTTTCCCAAGTACATAGTATACATATACGATATATATTTATACATGGGAGAATAAATTTCTCTCTCTCTTCTCTCTCTCCCTTTCTCCCTCTCTCTCGGTCTTTCTTTGGTTGTTCGCACCGGTATGGTGGCGGGTCAGTGTGCGGCGAGCCGCAAGGATCTTACAGGTCTCGACCCTATATTTTCCGATATTCCGTCAGTCTAGCCAACGAGATATCAACCTTACCTCTCCCGCTCCCACCCCCCTTCTCTCTCTCTCTCTCTCTCTCTCGCTCTCTTCCTCTCTCTCATCCTCTCTCTCTGTCTGTCCAGGCATGGATGGCGACAGAGCGAAGGAGGGAGATACATATATAGCTATACCTATATCTCGTCAGAGTTCCGTATATCTGTTCGTGAATCCGGGTCTTCCGACAAACTTTCCACCAGTTGGCAACGCCCCGACTGGATGGATAGGGACTGAAAGGAAGGAGAGTTCGAAAACGCGTACGGACGAGTAGATGAGATACAGAGACCGAGGAAGATAGAGATAGAGATAGAGGGAGAGGAAGTGAGAAGGTGAAGAGAAGCCGGGAGGAGAAGGAAGAAACGGTGAATATAGTAATATTAGAGAAACGTTAGGGAGTACAGTCAGTGGGGTTAAGAGAGAACGGGCAAATGGGGACAGGAAGTAAAAGGAGAGACGTGTCCTGAGAGATGGATAGATCGTCTAGCGATGGAAGAGAGCGAGCACGGAGAGGATAACGGAGAAATCTTTGAAGACTAATATATATATATATACATGTGGGGGTGTGTGTGTGTATACATATATTACATGTAAGTAGACGTACACATAGGGAAGAAGTCCGTTTGCGGATTGAAGACACGCGTCATGCAGTATTTTCTTATGTAGGCTTACAACTACGACTGGGAGTTGAGAGAAAGAGAGAGAGAGAGAGAGAAAGAGAGTGTTTCGTCGAAGCCTATCCTCGAAGCTTTCCCCGACCCTGAAATTTACGAGCATCGTCCTGATGGGGTTTCCTTGCTTCTCACCCATCTAATATCTTTACCCGGGGTTGCCGTTGCTCCTGCTGCTGCTGCTGGTACCATTGCTTCTCTCTCTCTCTCTCTCTCTCTCTCTCTCTCTCTCTCTCTCTCTCTCTCTCTCTCTCTCTCTCTCTCTCTCTCTCTCCCTCCCTCTCTCTCCCTCTCCTCGAATCTTCGCAGTCCTCATCGTCTGCACAACCCGGGCAAATGTAACCCCACATTTCGGAGGCAAATCAATGTATATAGACACATTCAATGTATTATCGTCACGATCCGTACATACATATATATACATATATGTATGTATGTATGTATGTAGGGATTTGGCGCAACTCGGACGCTACGCACCCTTACCGTCGCACACCAGGGATCTGATTCCGAGTCGAAATCACGAGTGCAAAAATTATCTTCGCAACGTACGAGTACGTAATGAATAAGAAAATTAAAAAATCATTTGACAAACGTTACGTAATTTTATATGCTCGAATACGTATAAATAATTAATTACGGTTTGACTACTATTAATAGCGATGATAATAGATTACGTACCCAATAATTTAAGTATCAAGTATTCGTTGAATATAAAATAAACCTTAGGTAAATTGATTGGAACCGAACGATTAGGTAAATTGATTGAATGAGGTCGGCGCGTTATTCGCGCGCCGACCCCGAAATGAATAATTTCGACAAATTTCATACATTCCTAACGACATTTCTTTATTCGAATTACATACATACGATTAAGAGCTAATTTGATGAACGTACGCGAGACAATATCCTGTAAAATAATTTACTACTATAAATATATACCTAACCTCGCGTATTTATTATTTACCAAATATGATTTTTCCAAGTTAAATATGTATCACTTTTTAAAAAGAAAATAGTAGTTACCATTATCGCCATTACCGCTATGTGTGAGAGTCCGACACACGGGAGAAGCCTCTTATGGTGCGTAATGTATTTTTTACTCCCTCCTGTAAAAAAAATTATAATAATGATAATAATAATTGTCAAAGACAACAAATATGTTTTTTTGCACATCCTCGTAAAGTACGCCGTTAGGGAGGTATTATCGCGAAGCTCGACCGCAAGGAACGTGTCCATCGAAGCACACGGAGTAGAATTCGAGTCGTTCTCAGGTTTGCACACAAGTTCGCACGAGTGATAACGCGAGCTCTCTACTGCGCACGCGCGCGCTACGGAAAATACTCCACCGTACACCTTACCTCGCGCTTTGCTTGCTCTACCGCGAGCTGATAAGCGTAACAACGACGATGGGCGCGAACGTGATTCGAAAAATAATAGTGCCCTGGCCCGCGCGCCCTCGATCCTCTCGTCGCTACGTCTCTCTACATGTTAGCAGCTGTAAGGGTGGTCTTTCTCCCTCTCTCTCTGCCTGTCTGTGTGTGTGTGTGTGGGTGTGTGTCTCTCTCTCCTCCCTCCCACTTCATGAAGCAGCGAGCTCACCCTCGAAGTACTATATAATGCTCGAGTGTCCCTTCAACACGTTTCTTCCCTTATTTTCTTTTTTTACTCAATGTTGTTTTTTTTTCAACTCG
Organism: Netelia virgata; assembly: GCA_951802705.1. Lineage (NCBI taxonomy): Eukaryota > Metazoa > Arthropoda > Insecta > Hymenoptera > Ichneumonidae > Netelia > Netelia virgata. Next base: position 8,991,224 of record OX637865.1, read on the forward strand.
TGTCTTTCGCACTCTCGGCACAAATTTCGTGGCTGAACGATGAACGATCCGGGAGAGTCGGGGGAAAATCATATCGGTGACCTTTCGAGAGAACATTGGGAATTTTTCTTTCAAAACTTCGTTCTTATCGGAATCGAGATTCCCTCTTCCTTTATCTTTGGTCTAAAATCTGATAAAACATCAAATCGCTCATTCTTAATTCGCGGCAATGATAAAAAAAAATGGCGATTTTTGTTGAGTAATGCTTATCGTCCAGCTTGATTGAATTTATGATTTTTTAATTATATTTTTTGACGCAATATCTTCTTGTATTTCGTATTTGTTCCGTATAAAAAAATGTCGTTGCGATGCTAAAGAGACGATTTCTATTTTAACGATCGGTGACGATAGACAGCGTAGGAAGTTCGTTATTAAATTTAGACTCGGGAGTTTCGTCGTCGATGTCTAGAGCACCTACGTGGATTAATAACGGAGAAAGATAACGTCGGCTCACCCGACGTAATCGAGGTACGTCGATGAAGTAACGCGTAGGCAGATATTATCGTGGAACGCCCTTTTCCTTCGCTACATTCTCGTGGATTTGGGGCATCGACTATACATAGACACGTAAAAAAAGAAAAAACTAAGAAGCGGGATCGACTCTTGATCTTCTTGAGTGGTTCCTTATTTAGCCGCTAAATTGGGTGGTGAACGATTACGCCGATCGCCTATCGGGCTTAATCGACTAATTATTATAAAGATGGAAGCAAACAAAACAAAAATACGTTCGACCAGCCTATCAATCACCGAGCTTTTCGATAGTGGCCCCGGACAACGTACGACGTGTTCCTCGTCGTATCGGACGTACCCCCGAAAAACGATAAACGATATCACTAATTGCGCGCCGGTGAACACGCTCTAAAAAAAAAGAAAAAAATCAATATTAAATTATAAAATTTTCAACAAAAATGTTATATTCGCTATAGAAAATCGTTCTTCTCGACTCGTTGAAATTTTCCGCCGACTAACGAAATTATTATCGAAAGTCTTCTTTTTCTTCTTTTGCTTTTCGTCGCTATAAAAATGTATTACGAACTTTTGCCTCTACCTAGAGCTTTCCACGTCGATGATTAATCCTTACATACGTATCGTTCGGAACGCAAATTACAAACATCGATATATGTGTACATAGGCATACTCGAGCATAGGAAAAGTTCGTCAAGGATTGAGTTCAAGTTCGTGTAGATGGGCTGCTGGTGATCTGCGTGAAAGGGCATTTACATATGTCGAACCAGCATCTTCCTGTATAGGACACTTTCTGGTCATTGGTCCCTTTCCTCGTCAGAAATTGCATGTAAAAGGAGGATGGAAGATTCTTAATGACACTGCGCTATATACATAATGCTGTGTATTAATGTGCATGTGTGTGTGCTCTCGTGTGTGTATACGATCGTGTCGCCGTATGACAGGGTCATTGACCATTGAAATTCTCTGTCGTCTCGAGGATCCATCGAGCCAAAAAGCCCCATCGAGTGCCCGCTCCCCTTTACTCTCGTTTAATTGTCGTCAAAAGTCCTTTTCAATGGAACGAGGGGAGAAGGTGGACCGGAAAGCTCTACGCAGACATGTATATGTGTGTGGGTATGTGTGTGTTTTCCGATGACAACGGTGGAGCAGGATCGGCGAGTATTGGTTAATTCGATCGACAAATATTTGCACTTGGACAAGACGAATACCAGAGAAAGGGGGAGAGAGAGGACGTGAGAGTGTGTGTGTGTTTGTGAGAGAAAGAGAGGGAGGGAGAGAGAGAGAGAAAGAGCGCGCGCGAAGAAAAGCAACTGAAGAATTCGATCCCAGATTATATGATACTGTACATAACGTGTGTACACGGAGACCATTGATTGAATTTTGATCAATTATACACCATTAACGAAATATAATTGAATGGCAAACAGAACATTCCTTCCTTGCCGTATGATCGAAGAACAATTGTCAATTATTAATGAAACAAAAAGAATAAAACATTCGACCGAGAACTACTTTAAACTCCTCTAGAAAAATATATTTTTTACTGTTTTCTTCTTTTTCTTTTAGCGGGGAAAAACAGACTTTTTTTCTCACATAGCATATTTATAGTTCGAGAGTGGAAACAAACGTGATTTTTTCACACTTCGTTTTTCTTGTTTATCGTTTATTAATTGCCATGTTTCGGTGAAATGAACTAACACAATGGCTTAATACTTGATGGCTTCATACTTAATGGCCAATGAGAATAGAGAGAAAAAAAAGGGGAGAGACGGAGCTGCCTTTGAGTCGATTACCTTGCGAATATTTTTCTTTCCTTCCAAACCGAATATCAAAAGGACAAGAAGACGTATACAGTTATAACAAGGTTTATCGATAAGAGGTCACGAATAATCCTGCGGCGATTCGCGACCTGCCTCTCTATCTGTCTTTGTCTCTCTCACTCCCTCTTTGAGGCATCCTGCATCAGTTATTTATATATTCTATATGTATGTGTGTACTTATTCTTCCATCGAAGCTTATATACACGCTCATCGATAAAGAGATACCGAGGGGCATTCAATTTCCTTTCGGGATCGTATCGTCGATATATCTATACATGTTGTACATACCTATAGGTACTAATAAATTTGTATGATACAACATATTCATACTTATCTACGAGATAAACGTAAGATACATCTATACATATATATATATATATATATTGTTATAATACAGTAATCATGGCAGAGATGATAATAGTAATTCGTAAAATCTCGTTATCGGATAAATAATGTCGAACCTATCGCCCGATGTTTCTTTCGTCGTTGGCAAATCTCTCTCTTTCCCTTTCTTTCTTTCTGTACTGGGTGCGCATTGAACGTTCCACCCGGAGGAAATAAGAGAATAACGAAGGGAGAGAAAGAGAATGAGAGAAAGGGAGAGTGCCATTTTTACTTCGTCACTTAATGCGACTCTCTCACGAAAAGTCGCCGAGATAAGACACCGCCCACTCATACGTTCGTTGTATTTCCCTTTGGCCTCTTTTTACTTTTGCTACTTTATTTTATTCCTATTTTCTTTTTGATTCTTAAATATTATTGTCTCTCTTGCCTGGAAAATAAACATACTTAAGTCGAGAATATTTTAAGAAATCATTTGCTTCGGTGAATCATCGATGGCTGCATCTAATTCAGAGTTTAAATATACCTCCTGTGCCATCATGTGCGAATTCTCATAATAGTAGGAGCGGCGGCCGCAAAAAAAGCTGCGAATTTCTGAAAGGCTGAAATTTTCAGAAAAGCTCGGGTTCATCGTGACGCTGAAGAAACGCTATGATTGACTAATCAGAACCTGTAACAAGGAGGGGCGGGGTGCCGCGCAAGGTAAGTGCATTCTCGACCTCACTTACGTCATAAGCTGAAAGGATGAAAACAACACCAAAATGAAGGGCTTGAAGAGTTGGAACAATATATGTAGGGTTGCTTAAAAAAAAATAGTAACGACCCTTGGCAACCCTGGGATGATTGTTGTTATTGTTTTACTCTCACTTACGTCATAAGCTGAACGGATGAAACCAACGCCAAAATGAAGGTCTTGAAGAGTTGGAACAATATATATAGGGTTGCCTAAAAAAAACAGTAATTAACCCTTGGCATCCCTGGGATGATTGTTGTTATTTTTTTACTCTCACTTAAGTCATAAACTCATAAGCTGAAAGGATAAAACCAACGCCGAAATGAAGGGCTTGAATAGTTAAAACAATATATATAAGGTTGCCTAAAAAAAAATAGTAACGACCCTTGGCAACCATAGGATAATTGTTGTTATTTTTTTACTCTCACTTACGTCATAAGCTGAACGGATGAAACCAACGCCAAAATGAAGGTCTTGAAGAGTTGGAACAATATATATAGGGTTGCCTAAAAAAAACAGTAATTAACCCTTGGCATCCCTGGGATGATTGTTGTTATTTTTTTACTCTCACTTAAGTCATAAACTCATAAGCTGAAAGGATAAAACCAACGCCGAAATGAAGGGCTTGAATAGTTAAAACAATATATATAAGGTTGCCTAAAAAAAAATAGTAACGACCCTTGGCAACCATAGGATAATTGTTGTTATTTTTTTACTCTCACTTACGTCATAAGCTGAACGGATGAAACCAACACCAAAATGAAGGTCTTGAAGAGTTGGAACAATATATATAGGGTTGCCTAACAAAAACAGTAATAACCCTTGGCATCCCTGGGATGATTGTTGTTATTTTTTTACTCTCACTTAAGTCATAAACTCATAAGCTGAAAGGATGAAACCAACGCCGAAATGAAGGGCTTGAAAAGTTGAAACTATATATATTTCAAGCCTTTCATTTAGGCGTTGGTACGCCCTTTCAGCTTATGACGTAAGTGAGGTCGAGAATGCACTCACCTTGCGCCCCCCCCCCGCCGTCTTACAGGTTTCGATTAGGCAACCGTGGCGTGTCTTCATCGTCACGATGAAGCCGAGCTTTTCTGAAAAGTTCAGCCTTTCAGAAATTTTCAGATTTTTTGCGACCACCGCTTGGACTATAACTACTCGTAGAGAAGATTCGAGACGAGCCGGTTGTTTACACCCACAATACAATGGCCGACATCTCGCAATCAAATATGCACTCACACGCACACTTTTATTTCCCCAACTTCGTCTGACACGACACTAACCCGTCGGTTATAATTCGGAACTCAAAAGTATCGCAACGTGTCGCGAGAACTTTACCTAATAAATCGGATTGGTATAAGCTCATTGCTAATTCACGGTGTAATTATTTCTCGTCATCTTCTCCAGTCGCTTCACAGAATCTCACCAAACTCGTAACATTATTAGCTACGTAAATATTATTTCTACTCGGTCTGAACTAAGAATGTATTTGGGCCAAATGTTTTTTCGTCTAAAATAACTTTAATGGATAGTTGCGGAAGCGAGAATTTTTACGATCAAAAAAGGAAACACTGGTATTTCTCGTTTGTTTCCGCCGGGTAATAAAGCTCGGCTAAAAATTCCTGATTCAGTCATTAATATTCGAACTTCATATCGATATTACATAAACCATGAGCCGTAACGTGATAACTAAATAGCTAAAGACACAGAAACAAAATAAAGGAATATAACCTTTTTCCGTGATTCTAGCCGATTGTTTAAAGTCACGGAGAAATAGTTCAACCGGTTCTTTGTAACCTTAGCCGTTTGGCTAAATTCACGCGCGCATGCGCCCGTGCGTGTTGGCACACGTGCGTGTTGTAAGTATATTTTTCATTCATATAATATAAACCCTACTATGTACTATATGGGCAGTGCCACGAGGGACGAGAGCGCGTCTCGAATCGATTTCACGGGAACTGTTGAATCCCATGTGCATTCTTTAGGTGTAAAGAAGATCAGAACAGGATCAAAGGATTGAAGGATTCTGATCGGATGGATGGATAAGGTATGGTTGCATATACCACGTAGAGATACTTTTGATCGCAAATCTGCGTATATATATATATATATATATATATATATATATACAAAAGCCGGGATACAAATCCTCCGAAGGACTCGAGAAAAATCACACCTCTGACTGCGAATGAGAGAGAACGGGAGAGAGATAGACGACACCACAGGCATGACTGCTCTGTAGATCCTCTAGATGAGGTCTCCCTCTACGAGTTGAAATCCCAACTGCTATGGAGCCACACTCATCCTTATCTACCGGAGTCTCGGGCATCTATTTAAATTTATTGAAGAGGGAAAGTACGCTACGGGCCGAAAAAAGAAAGAAACTAGTTTGCCGGAGGATCGTGAAAGTGAGAGAACACAACACATCACAAATAAGAATCATCCTTGCTTTGATCGAACCTCGAAGATGTAGAGTAACATATATTCTTATTATATATATAATATATATAACATATAATATATATAATATATAGTATATATAATATAAATATATATACATTTGTGTCGGTGTAAATACGTACTACCCTGGAATATCAAAAACGGAAGAGAAGACTTTAAATATCTCAAGGGAAATAATCGCAGGCCCTACTAGCGAAACGGTGGAGGTTACAATGCACACGTGTCTCTTTTCGCAGAGGGCGTGAATGCGGTAACGAAAATTACAGTACAAGCGCCCTTGCCAACTTCACGGAAATACAAAACAAAATACTCGCGTATCATGACAGCAGACGAAAATACGACAGAATTCTTTTAATAGAATCAATCTATAAAAATGGATTTCACGATTAAGAGCCACGCTGCTTACACCATAATTATATTTTAAATATAATGCGTATAATATTTCGAAAAAGTCTGGAATTGTTTTGACGTTGTTCGAATCTTGTCACTTCATAATATATATATATACACGTGAATATACATGCGTATCTAGTTCGCGCATCCGCGAGATGTGCGGTTCAGTAAACAACGCAATTCAATTAGTACGACGATTAATTAAGTAATGTGGGAACTCGCCTCTCTCGCGTTAGCTATATCGACACACACTCGAAAGGTCCCTTGAGATCCTGGGGAAAACCGAAGCTTACCGTAACTAGTCACGCGTTATACAGATATATCTATTCTCGTACGATTTGGGCAATGAAATGGAATGTTTTTTTCTTAATAGAATCTTTTCAATTGTTTATCGATCGAGACGAGATACATACGAGGATCGCTCCTACGAACAAAAAAAAGGGCGCTCATATAATTGCAAAGTCCCGTAAGAATAAACGAATGATTAATCGACGCGGTGGAAATACACGCGAGGGTGTCTCGAGCAGTCCAAATGACGTGTCAGAGTGAGAATTATGTTATAACGAAGCGTATCTTTAGAATTCGTAGTCCTAGATTTCTGAAGGATTGAAGAAACGAATAATGTATACAACGGGACGCGAAGAGAAAATTAAGACCACGTGGCGTCGTGACACGAGGACCCTGGCACATTCGAATATTATTAATAACGCTCGATTTAACTCCTCGTGGAGACGTTCACATCGACGAGGGCGCTGCCATCACCCATACGTCTGCTCGAATATACACATATAGAGTGGCGAAATATTTCCTAAGGACAATTTCGTACGAGTCGATTTTTAATATTCTTCTTACAATTATCATTGTTCTTTAATGAATCGAGCGTACGAGGCGAGGTGTTGTTTACTTCAACTCGATAATAATGGCACTAAAGGCACTATTTATTTAACCCTTCGCGGTCAATGCCTCCACAGCCTCTCCACAGTAGCAGCATTAACGCAAAGGCTTACGAATTTCGCCACTGTGGCAGCATCGATCGTAAAGGGTTAATCCTATTACGTGTACCAAATGGGGAGATTAATGCGTAGAAAATTTATCGATCACGTGCACTCCGACGAACAAATTTGTAAATCACCAAGACAAAAATTAAACCACATCGTAACTAAAAAAGGCGAAGTCACGTTGACGGATGATAACAAAAGTATGAAAGGTCATTAAGAGTCAGTGATACAGGCGACGTGCACTTCGAAAATTTGATCAGTAATCATACGAACATTAAACAACCGATCAGGTTAAAAATTGGTGAGTGCACAGAGAATCATGGCAAAAAGTGGCTCTTGGTATTTTTTTTCGAAAATGTTTGCCATAATTCTCTAGATACCCTCAAAACCTTAACGCTCAGTGCCGGAGAAAGTACAGATGGCGTTTTCGAATCGCGCATCGTCTGCAACACTATTTTCAACATTTTGCTAAAAAAATACCAAGAGCCACTTTTTGCAATAATACTCTGTGTACCTGCCAATTTTTAACTTGATCGGTTGTTTAGTTCTCGAATGCTTGCTGATCAAATTTTCGAGGTGCACGTCACCTGTAACATTGCCTCTTAAGGTAGCTGTTTGCAGAGCAAGAGCAAACATTTCAAAAGACCCTGCCGATAATGCAGAGCGAGCACAAATCCGATGTAAAAACACTGCAATTTAACGGTGCAAGGGAATTTTCGAACATCATTTTATTCTAATTCTGAGCTAGTAATCGGAGAAACACACAGAGGTAAGAAATTCTACTGTTCCTCGAGCTGCCAAAAAATCACATTCGAGTTGCACAAACTGGCGAGTAATCGGTCGAGATTATACAGAGTATACAACTCGACTACTTTCAGCGTTTATGTTCTACCTTTTCTCTTTTCAAGAAGGCAATGTGTATGAAGTTGAAAAAATAATTATCTATTTGGAATAATCGCAATTGATGATTTTCACGGTTTACACTGAATTAAAAGACAATTTACATGATTTACATTACAATTTTTACGATCTATACGAATCTCTCGTTCCTCTTTGTTTAGATACGAAACCTAAATTTTGTAGCCGATACAGCCTGAATAAAAGACAAAAACACAATCGTTTTCAAAGGCTTGACTAGAAGGTACGATTGTACGCACAGAAACTGTAACATCGACGAACCGTTATCATTTTTTGTTTTCGCAGGACTAACCTCAATGTGAGTTTCGCGACTATCGTCCGTCCAACTACAAGCGACCGGAATGCTTCTCGCAGTCTTTACGATCGCGCGAAATTTTCAAGACGTGACTTTCATACGTGCTGCCATCTTCGCGTCATACAGGGAAAAGTACGCTGGAAACTTTGGAACAAATACGTTTTCTCCGCAATTTTTTCCGTCGTTTACAATGGCAACGAATTATCATATTTATCATTATCGTATATGTATACGTAATATTGAAAAAGAGAAAGATCATGCGATTCGAAACTCTTAGGATGCGCATTTTGATAAAACATATCGAATTAAACTTTATTTCGTATTGGTGTATATATATATATATATGTGTGTGTATATGCAGCTGCTAATGACAACATAAAGATGACGTTCTCGTACACGTGATTTCTTTTCGTTTCTCCTTTCCCCGCTCACAAGCAAACAAAATGTGTATTACATCTTAAACATTTCTGTGTGCGCACGTTTTTTCGTTTGCTCGTTTTTTTTATTTTCTTATTTTCATTCGCATTTCATCTTCAGTTTCACTCTCAAATCTCTTGATTGTCTTCCCCCGTCTCGTTGTCGACAAACTCGACGTGGGTAAACGGAAAGTGTCCGACTTTGCCGTGTAGCTCGCCCTCCCACTGTCCATTTATATTAGTCTTTGTCACCTTTATCATATCGCCAACTTCAAGCTTCAGCGCTGTTTTGTCGTAAGCGTTAGGCACTCTTGCCTGTTTGACCTTGGCGAATGCCGGCAGAGTTCGTTGTATATTTGAACGACGCGTCGTCGCTGCTGGTACTGTATCCGGCCCTCCAAGCTGGGAAGAGTTCTGTAGTGAATTCGAATTCGAGCCAGAACTCAAAGTACTCGTACCACCACCACCGTCTTGCCGCACGCTGTTTTCCGTGCTTGTTTGACCGTCCTCCTCGTACTTTTGTACGTAAGGCACGGGCACTAGTCCCATCTGGCCGACGCTGTTCTTCGCCGTCCACCATTGCTCCTCGTCCCTTGTCATTACCGTCAATATCTCACCTACGAGGTTAAAAAAAAGTATTAGGTGAAAACGTCTCAATGTCTCGATCTTTAAAATATGACAAAATATCGAAAAACGGTTAAGGCAAGAATTATGTACAATAATTTTTTCCGAATATTCTTTTAAATTTCATTTAAAAATTCATCCATCGGTCTAGCGGACGAAGATATTTGCCGTTGCTTTTTATTCGAACGACTCTTGCAAAAAACTAAATTCGTTCAGTCTTTTATACCATCCGTCGGTAATACCCATAACCTCAAATCTGAAAACTGCTAGCACAGGACGTTTTTTTACCTTTTCTGAATGGCAAATCATCGGGATCGTTTCCCTCGAAATCATACTTGGCTATGACCTTGTGAATTTTCTTTGGTGCCGGCCTTATCAACGGCGTTGTATCGAGATAATGAAGTTTGTAGAATGCCAATAGGCTCGGTATATCTGGAAACATCTGGTCGCCTATTCGATAACGTATTTGATCACCCTGCTGAATTTTGTTTATTATATAGTGGCTGACTTTGCTGTCCTCGCGTACACATAGTACAAAATCTCCGTGTATCGATGTACTGTCGCGGACGAGAAAAACTCCACCCTCTTTCTCACCCATAAGCAAGTCCGAGGCATCTTGTCTGGACATAGCCCCAAAGTACCAGCTGAAAGAGAATAGAACAACGTTTAATTGTAACTCGTTAATTACAAATTTTACACTCGACTAGTCGCCGCTTCTCAACCATTGTCACCTGTTTTTGTCATACAGATCGAATGTAGCAGCCATCGTGATGAAATATTTGACGTAGGAATCGGTTTTTCAACAACAAAACCGTCCCTCGATAAATCGTTCTTTACTAACTCATCACAAAATCACGTCGATACTGTTGACGATTAATCACAAGCATATCAATGATACCGTGCGATTAAACGAGGGCACACGCACCTCATATGTATTAACGAGATGTTGAGACTGATAGAAACACGTTGAAGAAAAAAAAGAAATCACTGCAAACGTCGTTACGAGCAGTCTCTTAATGTTTCGGTCAACAGAAATGAGAAATTTACAAAAAAAATTCCTCTCGATCACACACACACGCACACACTCGTGAACAAATAGTCACACGTTTTGATTGCAATTGTTCACGACAATGAATTTCACCGCTTTATACATTTTCCACTTCGTCTCCTGGAACTCGAGTGAATTTCTTCGCTTATGATATCCTTATCGGATTACCCGTCTTAATAGTTCACCATAATCTTTACACCGAGTGCCGGATTATACTTTTTCGCGATGCAAAGAAGCACAAAATCGGTCTCTCTCTCTCCAGCCGTGATAATTGCCAACAAATTTACTACGGAATGCGGTGTGCCGCTAATATGGTCGCGAGAGTGGCAATTCACAAGTGAGAGAGAAAGAGAGACGGAAAATGAGAGTGAGAGGAGAGGACACACAAATGCAATCTCGCGTTATTGTACGATTTAGAACGAAGGAAGAGAACGCAAAGAGGTGGTGAATTGTAATGTGACGGTTACGGTTAAGGAGTGGGAGTAGAGCGAGAAAGGAAAAAATTTTAATCGACAACGTCGACAGAGAGGATGCTGGAGAGACTCTGGAGGCTTAGCGCGCGCGTCTCCAGTCCCAAAGCAGACATCAGAGCCACCAGCGGAGGGGAGAGACATCACTCCAAACATATCCATGGGGCATTTCATACGATTTATATTCGGCCACCTAGAAAATAAATATATATATAAAAATAATTCTAAAAGTTATATACGTGCAATTGGTTAAGAGGCAATATTACCGAAGCTTATTTTCATCGGAATTGCGAAACACTCGTTTTTTTTTCTTCTTCAATGAAAACCACGTTTATCACATTATTCTATGAATGTAACACGTTTAAAATCGATCATTTATCATGTCGCACGATGTTTCGATACATTTTAATCCGATGCACGCTCGCCATGATAGTTTATATATATATATATATTTTTTTCAACGCCATTTATTGCACGCAATTTATATATAAGTAAGTTGATAAATTTATAAAATTGCCCATATATCGTAATCGTAATATTTCTGGTCTACTATACATACATATATATCATGTTTCAATATATATATATAATAGTCAAGGAATTTGTTCTATACTATAAATTCACACGACACTGATTATGTTAGCCAGCCAAAAAGTGATGAATCTTTTCTTATCTTCACAATACTGCATTCTACTTTTAACCGCAAATATCGCGTTTGCACGTCTTCTCCGTAGGAAACATTAGCACACGAGCCAGTTTTTTTCATCAAGTCATTTCATTGATATGCGTTAATTTCCACGTTCGAAACAACAACAAAAGAGACGTGCAAACCGAGATTACGATTTTCTGTAGGAATATCCTTACAAGTCAATATATATATATATATATATTTTGCTTTAAATGTTCACGTACTATACATACATATATATTAATTACAAAAGTACTTTTACGAATTTTTATTATCAAAGCACTCGAACGAAAAACGAGAGGATGTCAGTCAGTATTTTGTATGTGTATTTTTTTTTCGTTTTTCAATATCGTCGATTCAGCGCAATAACGATCGTACGATAGAATATTCAATCGAATGCGCCAAATCAATGTATTTATCATTGATATTTCGTTTACCCACATTTATTCTCGTTTATGGTGAAACGATTGGAGTGACCACAAAACAAATTCTTCGCACGCTCGTGTGCATCGATTTCTTTTCTTCTATACATTGCATTTTGCAGAACATTGAAGAAAATAATTACAATGCAGAAGCTGGAGCTAGAATTTCTTGTTTCCCTTTGGTACATCCTCGAATTACTCGATGCTAGTCTCGTTGAATAGAACGCGCGATGCGACTCGATAAATATTGTGTCGTATCCAGATATACCGAAACTCTCGTTGGTAATCCTGATTGAATCGACAATGAAGCTTAATTTACAGACGCACTTATACACAACTTGATCGAGAGAAACGTAATTTTTTGTTGTATGTATGCGAGGAATTTTTCTTTTAAAATTCATACATAACACACGTACTTCACTCGATCTACCTCGAAAAATGTATAGACTAAGGCCTCTTTGATTTCTTTTTTTTTTGTCCTTTTTTTCATCTTTCTTTTGAGTAACAATACCGATAACAATAGGAGGGCAAGCGATTTCAGAGTTTTACTTTTTTTTGTTCTACTCGCCTCATATCGAAGTAGTTCGTCTTTTGTGTTTTGCCAACATCAACTTCGTCGTTTTGACGAAAATTGGTCGATTAGGAAATTAAGCTGCTCGTTTATTCTACGCGAGCGATTTCACGGTTCCATTTTTAACCGTGAAATAGCGAATACCCTGCGAATCGTGAAAATTCTATTTTTGTTTTCATTTTGTTTGTCGTTTGTTTTTTCTATTGCTCCGCCAATTTTAGTTATTTTGTTGCGTGATTTAGATTGGCTTTACGATCCAGGAGGACAACGTGCTTAGGTCAAACACCGTTGGAAGCTGGCGCCGAATTATCGATCGGTGGTCGCAGAAGATCGTGGTACTGCATCAGCGCCTCGCGCAACGATCGCGATACTTGTGTCGATGCAGTTGCTATCGTGCACTCGACGAGACAAGGATAGAGTCCTATCAGTTGTTCCCACACCGATCGTTCCACTGTTGCCAAACAGGTCAATAAACCGGGATAAAAATTTTTGCTTTTCGTTTTTTTCATCAAATTGTTTGTTGTATATCTTACCTTTATTCGGTGGTGCCTTTTTTAACGAGACGACAAGAGTCGCGACAGCCTTGAGAACAAACGATATCTCCGAAAGTCTGAATCTAGAAAGCAGGATAACAACAAGAATTTAGGCAAACGATTAATTGCAGGCAGCTTTTTTGTTTATATCCTTAATTAAAAAGTGTAGTACGAAACTAAACCACCTTGGCAATGGACATTTTCCACTGCGTCTCTCGTCCTCGATGTAACGCCACAGAACTTCCTGAAATCTGTGAAGAAGAGCAGTGACAGCGAGTCGTCCGGCGACTCCCCCCTCGTCACTCTCAGCTGCCACGTCGTTTACGATATCAGATGGCTTGCTCAAACCATCAAGAAGGGAAAATTGCAAGAGCGTCTCGAAGCACGTTTTTGCAAACTCTTCTCGCAGTTTGGTCTCGCCATTTTTTTCTGCCGAATAAATATAACAAAATTTTAAACACCATTAAATTAAATAGAAATACAGAATATAAAAAAAATATTCAAAAGTTTACCTATATTCGTCGTAGTTGCCGAATGAATAGATCCCTTATTTAATAGCATAACGACCCGCAAAATAAATTGATGAGGTATACGCTGAGAGTGAGGCAAAACTTCGTTTCGCAAAAGTTCCATAACCTGACAATCGACCGCCTCATCGGCTTGAATCTCTTCAAGACCACGATCAACTTTAAGCGGGCTGAAACAAAATTAACGCCAACACGATAAAATATTGTTGAATGCCGTAAACAAAAGAAATGTAAAATCGACCAATACCTTTTCGGAAATAAAAAGTCGTCCATCGTATCCGCGAGTATAGGCCACATACTCTGGAATTTATCTGGATAGTTTCTCGCCAGAGGAAGGCCAGTGTGAAGTACAGCGAGTAAGCTCGTAACTGCAAGCTTCCATGTTGTTGGTGATGGACAAGCATATTTCATTGACAGTGGTACTCGCAGAGCCTCGATAACGTGTCGCAAAATTTCCCCGTCTATCACTACTGGCTCGGACGCTGTTTTTTGATAAAGATTCACTACCATTGTCAGAGCTTTTTCTCCGAAGGGGACATAATTCATCGTTACCCAATCGGCCTGAAAAACAATTATTTCATTAAAAAGTCCTTCTTTTTTATTTCAACGATCCAGATAACACTCACGGATACACCTCGGACTTGTGATATATGTTTCGTCTGGAGTTTTCCATAGGTTGGAGCTTGGCAAGCGAGTTTTGAGAAATTAAGCAATTGGAGAAATATCAAGCCTATCATCATTCGTAAATTGTCCGAGCCGTTTAGAGCTTCCTGGAAAAATAAAATAAAAAATATTTACACACCAATCGAAAGTTCACCTTAATTGTTGTTTTATAAGTGATAATGAAACAATATCATTAATGATTACTTCAAATATAGTTTATAGGGTCTGTATGCTTCGTTTATTCCGTAATAAAAATTACTGATAACGCGTAATATTGGTATTAGCGTCAAATAATGTACGAATGAAAAAACGAAAACAATTGTATTTACCGACCTTTTGCAAAAGTTCCATGGAGTGTAAAACACCATCCTGCAATTGCGTTAGAACGACATCTGGCACAGTGGGCAAAATGTAGGGTGCCGAATCCCCGTGAACCGGCACTTCTACCACATTTTTCAATACGGTGCACAATTTTTGTAAATCAGTCCCGGTAAATTTATTCCTAATGTGATGAAAAACAGCGGGAAATATGTGAACGAGAGCCGTTAAAAAGGCCTGAGAAGGAACATAAGGTTCGGTCTCGTCCTCCTGCGGTGGCATCGAACTTTCCATTCCAATATTAAGCCATATGCGCCATGCGATCACCCATAGAGCTTCGGGATCACCGGTTGGAACATCCTCGGTATTGTCACCGTTCTTTTGAAGATACAAAATTTCTTGAAATGACTTGAGCGCGGCTAGCGAGACTTCGTTGTTCTTGCTGAGCGCCGAATGTTCGATAAATTCGAGCAAGAGCGACCAAGCTCTCGGAAAATCGCCCAACATCTGCAAAAGCTGTCTTTTCGTGTTGAAGACTCTCGCGACGCCGCTCAGTGTCAAAACTTGCGTCTCGGCCCATTGTTTCTGTGCCGTATTTCTACTGTGATGTATCAATATATTTCCGCTCGTATCGACTTTCTCGTTGCTGGCCGAGCTCGAGAGATTTCGCACTTTGTCCAACAGAGGAAATAACACTTGCCAGAGTACAGCCTGCCAGGTTGGTTGATGTAAGAGACCACCATGGGCGGAAATCGTCGAGAACAGAGTTTGGCTCGCTGATTTTCTGACCGCTGGACGCGAATCGACACACAGATCACCGAGTCTCGCGTAAAGGCACATCCAGAGCTTGTCGAACGCCGGCATGTTAGTCGTGCCAGGAAAATCCGGAAAAACGGAGCCTGTATCGCCTCTCAGACTCATACATAATTTTTCTTGATTCTGATAGAAATAATCACTGATATTCCACATCAGGCCGACTGCGGTCAACGAGATATTGAGCTCTTGAGTCTGCGAGCCAAATTTAGCAGCCGTATCGACACACAGCGGCAAACATCGCCATGTCATGACTGGAAGGAAGTCCGTCACGACGAGCTGCAGACATTGAAAAGCTATGCGAACGAGTGCTTCACCGTGATGATCCGATACCGCCCCGATTATACCAAGAACCAGAGGCCAACCATGGAAGAGAGTTTCACCACCGCCATGAAGTACCTGAAGAACGCATTCCAACTGGCGTTGTCTCACATCGGCGTGTCTTACCGACGACAATTCGGAAAGAGGACCGAGTAACAAAGTCTGCAATTTCTGTAAACAAAAAAACAAAACAATGACATTAGTATAATCAAGCGTCAGTAAAGTGAAAAGTTATTCATTGAATTTCATACTGTTCAAAATTCATTTACTTGATTATCGCGCAATGGCTGAGGATATTTGTGCTGCAAAGCAGCTTTGACCAAGTACGTGATCGCCTCGACTCCCCATTCCCGCATTCTGATATGCGGATGCTGACAAACCTCGAGCAAATGATTCGTCAAAGGCCTCCAGAGTACCTCGACACGGGGCAAATTTACGAGACCCGTCTCAAGAAGTTTGGCAACAGCGAATAATGAAGGTTCCTAAAATTAAGTATGACCGTATTAGTAGAATTAAATTATTGACGATTGGTTTGTTAATAAAGTTGGCAAATGAAAAGTAATCGGAGATAATTACTCTATTGGAATAAGCTAGCTCCATAGCCTCTTGACTCAATTTGCAAAGAGCGTCGATGAGATGATGAAGCGCCACGTCGTCAAGATACTGACTGCTCTCGAAAAGCCTACTCAACATAGCACTGAGAACTGGTAAATCTGCCATTACGGCGGTCGTGAGAACGGCGTTTGAGTCCGTTGCTGTTCTTCCGGCTTTCAAAGATCCACCGGTCGATGGTTTCAGACCGAGAATCCAGACCAAGTGTTGGAGTGTCGTCAGCACCAGATGCCAGGCACTGCCGAGTATACTGCCGTGACAGTGAGCCAGCAAGAGCAGAGCACGCATGCATTGAAGGTTTTTCGCAGTCAACATCACAGGACCCTGTTGAGCACCTGAAATCAATATAATTTTTCTTAAATATTCAATGTTACATTGTTTTAATACTGAATTTTGTTTCTCCATTAATATTTATCTCTTACCGATGGGCAACGATGCTGTCGGTAGTGGAGTTCCAACAGCTACAACCTGCTGTCGATAATCCGGTTCGCCGGCGCTCGTCGGATTGAATTGTGACAATTCTTGTGATCGTCCCGAGGGAATTCCCTGAGGTGCGTTGTTCAACACTGTGAGAGCATAATGGGGTGGCAAAGATGCTTTGCATATAGCAGTGATGAAAGCATCTCGGGGTGTTTGAAGGTCGAGTAATCCGCAGAGAGAAGCGAACGTCTGAATTGCCTTGAGAACATTCTCGGTCGCAGACTCGTCTGTACTATTATCATTAAATTGTACATTGCAATAAATTTGTGTGTGATTTATAAAACAAACAAAAATGGGAGTTTGAATATTTTAGAAAAGTACGCATAAATGTACCTCGCGTCCACAAGTGGACTCAAAGCTGCCAACAAGCCGCACCAGCTTGAATTTATCAATTGAGTGTGAAGTCGTTTTTCAGTTTCTGATGGATTATACTGACTCTCTGTTCCCTGCTCTTTCGGGCCTATCACGGCGAGAGATATAGAACCTATTATATCTAGTAAACAAGCATATGCTATACTTATGCCATAACCATCGGGTATTTGCGGTGGTTCGATCTTATCAAGCATCTCTAGACTGAAAATAAAATATTTAGGATTATTATGCTATTATTACTATTATGTATAAAAATTATGGATAATAATATAATATTATTAGAAATGTAAACATAATAATAGTATTGATACTTGATGTATAAAAACTTACTACGTGGGTCTGGCTTGTCCACTTGAGAAAGTCTGAACGACTGGCAACCAAACGCCACGAGAATAAAAACCAGGCTGTGGAGATACTCCAGGACCGACTGGCATACCAGCTAACAAAGCTGGAGCGCCGCCCTGAGCTGTGGTTACGCCAGTCCCTTTAACAATATAACGCACGTTCCTTAAATTCAAGGAAATCATTCGATTACGACTTTTCTACGTCCTTAATACGTTACCTGAACCTGGCTGACCAATCACTTGAGGATTTATGAAGAGACTGTGCACGTATGCACCTAGACTGTTAACGATATCTTGAAATATGTTAGTCGTGTGTTGTTTCAGATCGTAACACTCGCAGAAGCTCGTCAGTAAATCCGTATGTACGGTCATTTTGTGCAATACCTCGAGTGCAAGAGCGCGCTGCCATGGTGGTTTATCAGGATCCAGGAATTTAACGATAAGCGATAGAAATATTTCACATTCTGTTACCTAAAAAAAAATCCTGGTTATTTGAAAGTTCTTTCTCGATTGTTACAATTTGTCTCATTTCTGGAAGAACTCACCAATAGGGAATGATACTTTTGTACAAGTATGGAAACAACCCTGAGAAGGCGCATGCTTATAGGAAAGTAGGGCTTATCAAGCGGCGTTGCCGGCTGCATCGACGCTGGTACGGAATTACGATATTTTATGTTTGGTGAAAATAACTTTATCACCAAGGCGCACACACGTTCCTTCAGTAAAAAGCTAAATTCCGGATGCTGCAAGATTGAGAATAATAACATCATTGATTATTTTTTCATATTCGTTTGTTTGAAAACTACATAAATGAGGAAATAACGTTTTTATGACTCCAGGAAACGCACTTTAAAGAAAACTGATGAAAAATTCGTAAGAACGGATTCCAAAAGCTCCAATCCAAAAGTACGCGTCATTTCTGTAATGCCGATTAGCCAATATGGTTGGTCGGCATTCACCAACTGCACCAGGTCCTAATTTCAGAAAAATGTAATCAATATTTCAATTTCAACTGCGAAAATGTATCAATATCATTGGTAAATCAATTATCGATTATTTAATTGTAATTAACAAGAGAATCAGAAGCCTACTTGAAACATTAAAAATGCATCAGCCGCACAAGGTGCCAGACCCTTTGGTGGCTGATTGGTACAAATTTTCAATTCCTCCAAAATACTCTTATCCAACTCTCTCGGGGTTTTATTTTCCTCATCTTCGGCCACAACGCGCTCAAATACCAAAGATACCAATTGTCGTACCGTCGCCCCCGCGGTATTAATTGTCGTCGAGTCTTTTGTAAAATGGAGCCGGAAGCACAATACGAGATTCTGAAATAAATATTTAATACATATATTTCTCGTATTACTGCGATTATTATTGTCCAATTTTTTCGAACATAATTTCTTACCCTAGCAAGAGTCTCTCCGTGAACAACCGTGTTACTCGTCAACAAAAGCGTCACGGTTTGTAACACTTTGACTTCCTCCATGCCCAATTCCATGAGCATCCATAAAGCATCTGTTATATAACGAGCGCCTTTTTGATCGACCGCTTGTTGGGTTATCAGCCTTTGCATCATGCCTAGGCAAAACTGCCAGAATTGGAGAGATGCGATTATTATTATTTTTATTCATTTATAAATATTTGATTTTTACATTTATATCATTTTGCCCCGTAGTCTTTATGGTAAATGTCGTTCGATTATAAATATTTTATCATTAGCATGCTTTTAAAAGACATTATTTTTTACCTTGACAATTTTAACATCTTTGCTCTCGCAACCTTGCACCAAGGGATAGAGAATCTGATTTACTATGTAGTAAACAGATGTCCCTGGATTGTTTGAAGCTGTTCGCAGCTTTGAAATTCCTTCCTCGCATGACTGTCAAACGAATAAGTATGGCATAACAAAGATTCTATATGGATTATGGCATATAATCCATCTGATTCACAGGATTTAATGGATTATGGCTTATTTGTAAATATGAGCGTAATATAGATATAAACTTGATTTGAAAACCTTGATTCACTCGCACTTCACCTACTCGCATTTCTTCTAATTTAAAAATAACTTTATTGAAAACAATGAAACTCGTCGATCAATAAAATACGAATAATAAGAACCCAAGCTTCATAATAACAATATGGAATTCTTATTGAATGTTTCTGTCAAGTAACTAACCTCTTTGATTTGCGGATATTTTTTCTTCGTTTCGACGCTCAATGTCTTGAGATCCGATAGCAACGACTCCAAAAACTTAGTGTTGTTTTCCGGGCTGTACCCGATAGCGGTGCTTGACATAGTTCTTGAACTATTTTCTGAGCAATTACAATTTGCCGCACTGACACTTTCTCATCACGATAATATTCACTCTCTATCGACAACAATCACTCAATCCATTGTCTCCAAAAATCATCATCAATATGTAATACACGATAATTCATACGATGACGATCAACCAACAATAACTATTCATTCTTCTCGTTCTTCAATTCGACGTGATATATCGGTCAATTGTTTATATCGATTACAAAACACTTTCACGGCACAATTGACGAGGTGAGTTGGCAGGAAGGGTTATTCTCTTTTATTATCGTTGCACGAATTTATCATCGGCAGCGGAGTAAGACGATATAATACACACACAGCTAACCTCGTCGTTCAATAAACGATTGACTCTACGCGCCACATCCTATACCTTAGGAAAAACTAGTACTAACATGTTATGTCATACCGGTTGTCGTACCGGCAGAGATGAACAGGGAGATCCGCAACGCTTGGCTAAAATTTGAAACCGCGAGAGTTGGTCCGGAGGGGTTACATCTTAGCGGTCGGGCTGTAAACTGGGCCGTACACTTTGATAATGTCCACTAGGTGGGGGCGTGTCCCTTCGCCATATTTATGATTACGAATACTTGCGGGCAACTTAAGGTGGGTGCAAAATAGGTCCTCCTTTGGCCGCTCACATGTCGCGGAGCCAACTTTTGAGGTTTCAAGTTTTGTCTTCACATTTGTCAACGTTGCTGATCTCCCTCCTAGCTATGTAGATAAATAATTACGCCTGCGGAGCCAACTTCGTGTCGAAATCATCAAAATGTGTACAGTTCACTGTTCCGCCGCCCAGATGTCACCCCACCGAACTCTTCAGGTTTCAACTTTTACCCAAGCGTTGCGAACTTCCCTGCTGATATTTGGTACCAGACAGAAGCAACACACTACCAGGGAAAAACTGACTGTATTGAAGCACAAGCAATACTTACACATGAAGGGAAATATTCACGAAATAACTCCCCGGCAAGTCTGAGCAAAAGTCTATCCATAAATGCCACTCCGTCGGTAACAAATATGTGAATTATTTGTTTCGAAGCTAAATAGAAAATTCAATACGAAACAAATTCCCACAAGACGCTGAATTAATAGCGGAATATGGCCTGAATATAATATTTCCCAAAATATCAATGATCCCTTGAAAAATTTCTCAATACCGTAACAGAAATTTCTGTATTGGTGACTTTCCTCAGTTTTATGTTCTCAATGGTACACCACCGGGATCAGTGCCGGCGAGTCTTCTCATAATAAAGAACGGCGTTTTGGAGATTGTCATCAAATTTACTCGAGGTTTCTACATTCCATTATATTCAGCCCCTTTTTCGTCTCATTGAAAATTATTTATTCACTGCCGTCATCGCATCGCCGAATAACCCTTTATTTACTGTGATCGTTTCAACGAAACACATTACATATTGTGAATTGATGAGGTGGTCTACAGTTGGTATCATTTTTCGTAGATGTATCCACATTTTCATTATATACCCAAGAAATCGAAAATGTGAGATCTCGATTGTAACGTAATACAAATGAAATTGTTAAACTTAACATGAAAATAACACTAAAAAATGTCTAGCTTTTGCTCGATCCCACTTCTTACAAGCGTTAATTTGGTTATGTTTGACGATCGTGATATTGCACAAAAATCAAACGTTTACGCGTGCTTTATAATAATTACCAATCGTTATTTTCGAAATCCTTGAATCTGATTTACAGAAACACGAGTAAACATAATCAGCAATGGCGGTCAAGGGGCTAGTCGCATCTATCATTCAGTTCTTGACACAGCAAGTCGAAGAAGGAGATACAACAGAGGATTCCCGAGAAAGTCTCGAAGTTGCTATACAATGCTTGGAGAGTGCTTATAACGTGCAGGCATCCGACGCCGTCGGAAACTTCAATTTGTATACAGCTTACCAAACGGCGCTGGAAAATGCAGGTCCAACTGCGGTACGAGAAGCCACAGCCGTGGAAAAGGCTGAAGCAGAAAGGCTTAAGAACGAAGGCAACAACTTCATGAAAGAGGACAAACCCCAAGAAGCTCTTCAAAGTTATACAAAGTATGTTCATGAATTGTCAAATTAAGCTTTACCCTTTCAGATAATTGCAGGTATATGAAAAAAAAAAAAAATTTATGCACAACCTCAAGAAGATGCGATATCCGTGCATCATGAACGCAGACACTTTAAAGTCGTCGTCTAAAAGAGTTTGCTCGTTGTTCGTAACAATCGCAAAAGATATACTAACTGAAAATTCAGGTCATTTTTTGTTTACGCAGAGCCATAGAACTGGATGGTAGCAAAGCAGTTTATTACTGCAATCGTGCTGCAGTTCATAGCAAAATCGGCAATTATCAGCAAGCCATAAAGGATTCCATGACGGCCCTCTCGATCGATCCGTCTTACAGCAAAGCGTATGCTCGAATGGGTCTTGCATATTCTAGCATGGATAAACACAAGGAAGCCAAGGAATGTTATCAGAAAGCAAGCCAAATGGAACCCGAGAACGAATGTTATAAAAATAATATTCAATTGGCGGAGGAAAAATTGGCTCAACAAGGTGTCAGTAATATGGGATTGTGCGGGCCAGGAGGTTTGTCGAACATGGATCTGAGTTCGATAATAGGAAATCCAGCGTTTGTTAATATGGCGCGACAAATGTTTACCGATCCGGGAATGCGAAATATGATGAGTTTTCTGACGAGTGGTGATGTTCAACAAGGCGGCCAGATGGAAGCTCTTATCGAAGCGTAAGCACCAATAAATTTAATACGATTGCAAAATTACTCAAATGTTTCGTAAAATAAAGATACAGTATTTTCTAATTAAATTTCGTCGAGACGCCTATGTGCGTCTCTTGACATATTTACGTATCGTTCCTAGCAGTGGACATCGTTTGGTGGACGAAATACAGACTGCTAATCCTGAACTGATCGAGTCATTGCGCCGTCAGATGCGTGGTCCCAATGATCCCGAACCACCGCAAAAAAACTGAACGAGCGACGAGGATGGAATTTATGTAAATTCTGATGATCACAAAGTAGGAGATAATGGAGAAAAAAAAACAACCTAGGGCGAGAAAATGCTTTGCAAAAATATCATGAGCCAAAATCAGTGTGTCCATCACGTCGATGTTCTACAACGTCGCTAAATATATATTATTGTTGTACACGAAAAGTGCTCATATCGCTCCAATTAGTGACGAAATTCGCGATCACGATAATATACCTTACACAAATTTTGTGTAGTCTTTTTCATGATCTTTCGGCATGAACGATACGTCATACGTTCCAGTTCCGGGCGTTTTTCATTTATTTTATGTTATTGCGTTTTTAATCGACTCAAGTATTCCATGTAACATTTATCTGAATTTGTCTCTACTCGGATATAATTGGCGTCGTCACGCCATATATGATATATAATTATACACTAAAACGTATTCTCTACGTAGAAATACGAAATCATTGAAATACGCGTTTTCGTATATCTCGCGCGGTAACATTGGCTGACGCAAATTTAATGTTATCTTCTGCAATAAAAAGCCATGAAAGTTATACAGACAAAAACGAAAGTCTCGTCGTTGTAAACAAATTTTTCGCGTCCTCCATTATCCTTCAGCGGCGTGAATATCATCCACTAAACGTATCGGGCTACTCGAAATTATGTATCGGTGCGTGCGCAAATGATACGTAGCGAGAGTTCCTCGCGGAGTTCATGGCATGCTCGAGTGGCGCTAGATCCGACAAATTCGTATGCAACGTAAACAGGGATGAGTGATCGACGACGAGAAACATTGCCGTGAACATATATCTTTAAAAGAAAAGTGTCTAATGTAATTTGGACGAATTTAACCTCCGAAGAATAGATATTCACGAGATCATCTGACAATATAAAATATGCTCGCGTTGCGAAAACCCTATTGCGCTGGCATTTCAATCGTGCACGAGTGATTACGGGGGGCTCCGAAGCTTCGTTGCGACGGTCATGAGAGATTCGGTTTTACCCCCACCATTACCGCGAGCTTCCCGAACACACTCAACAGATTGAGGTGTGGCCACAGAAGGCAGCCATTTTCTTGACTATCTGTCGCATAAGATTTCAGGTAAATACGCAATAAATATCTAAAATATCGCTGTCTGGAGTGGTGCAAGGGTGTGTTGTGTCGTGTGCTATCGTACTACTAGCGGATCACGAGACAGTTAAGTTCGTTTAGTTTCGAGAAAGCGCGAAAAAAAATAATAACGAGAAAAAACATAAAACGAAGAAGGGATATATATGTATATATATATACATATATACACACATATATCCATATATATATCGCTATATACTCCGTGCAAGAGAAACTGGAGGAGTGCCATGCGTTGCGAATCTACGGGAGAAAAACCCTCCCGTGAACACGAGAGCTATTTAGCTTAGCGTCCGTTGTGCGTTTGCCGATAATTTTCGTTGTTTTGTTCAAATTGTTATCGATATAAAACGGTTTCGTCGGAATTAACGAGGAATAATTTTCGACACGTTCGTGCTTTGAGTTCAGTGAGTAAGTACATCGTCACCGAGGCATTTAGACTCCAACGTTGCCATCCTACCGCACCCCCAAAATCTAGTCCCCTCTTCCCCCGTCCTTCACTCCTTCCTCTGTCTCTCTCGTATTCTTCGCACATCATACTCTCTTACGCCTCGTCCCGTTTTTTTTTCTTTTTTTCATTCTCTCAAGGCGGCGGTGCATTTTTTCGACATTACAAATCTCGTAAAATCCTGAACGTGTGTCTCTGTGTCTTGTCACATAGACGTGTGGTCGCCCCCTCCACCGCCACTCCCCTCGTTTGTCCTTCAGTCTTAACACGAAATTCGCGATCGCAGCAACAACTGTCGCTCGTCCGTTGTCCACTTCGGGTAAACAACAAAAAAAAGTAACGAATCGTTCGCGATTGTCAGAGTTTATCGTTGTTTTTTTCACACTTGTTTGCGGAATTACGTCCGATGGAAAAATCGCGTTTGTCGCTCGATAATGGTTTGACAAAGGTTCTTTCAACGGTAGTACGGTGTTGTGGCGTGTCAAAAAAATTAGGGATAAACCAAAGGCGATAAATATTCCGAAAAGTGACGCTTTCTTTTTTCTTTTTTTGGCCAAAGTCTGAGTTTAGCATTCGTGGAGATAGGATTTGGCAGGAGATAACCACGATTTCGAACGTTTTTCGAGCGTTTGTCGCATTGGATCAAAAAGTTTTATGCATGCATACCTGAAAAACTTAGGGAATTTCGATGTTACGATGACACGCGTCTCGGCCCCTGTCATCTAGGAAACGAATAATCAAGTGCTTAAATATGTACAAGAAAAAATGTATAGACGAATTTATTGTACGTCTCGTTACAACGTTAATCTCGATCCGTCGCATCATTCCTTATGTTACTATCACGATTATTATTAGCAACACAACTGGAATGATAAAGCGCACAAGATTATTGATCAAAATTCGTGATACTTGTTGTGATTGCAATTATACGTTTCTCATATCGCTGTATATTGTATAACAATGCATGCCTCGATGAAACGAGAAGCCTCCTTTTATATGTGTACTTTGGCTGTACAACCGTACGACGAAAAATTATTCTTAAATGGAATTTATGTCTGCATGTGAAAAAAGAGAAATTCATTTGGACCAAGCGATGAAAAGAAAATTGAGCGACGCGCCGAATGTTAATGAAACTTTATTCAAGACTCGCATGATCAAAACGAATATAGTACAATTCGTCTCTACTGTCCATTTGTCGCTGGAACTATCGAAACAAAATAGTCCATTAGGCGTACAAGATTGATTATAAAAGTAACATTTAACAAAACAAAACAAAAAATTAAAACCAATTACACCAAGGTGTGCGCTTTGAGCCGCAAAATCTGAAGATGAGACAGTTAAATTTCTTTGGATGTGAAAGTATAATTATATTAACAATATTTTGCCTTTGTAAATACTCCTTCGTTCAATATATTTTATCTGTCTTTATCTTTCTCTCACTCTTTCTCTCTCTTTCTCTCTCTCTCAATCTCTCTATTTCTCTTTATGTACCCACATACATATATAATAATTCTGTTGTGGTATTAGAATTCATCTCGCAGCTCTCTACCCGTTCTAACATCCAAAACTGTCCACTTAAAACAGAGACGCGGAAACAAAGACTAAAAACATGGGATGCATTGTGGGCCGAAACCTCGGCCCAGACGATACGGGGTACCCTGGATCAGGTACGACCCAGTCTATATCCTTTAAAAGCTTCCAAAACCCTTGCCCGCCGGCTCAACCTTTCTCTCTATCTCTCTCTCTTTCGATCTCTCTCTGTCTCTCTCTATATATCTCTCTCGTAGGTTTGCTAAATAAAAAAACAGAAAAAAAATCAGAGTTTATATCGATTAGACGATAACGGAGACTCTTTTGCAATCCGTCGATCACATAGTGCGTATAACTCGTAACATACAAATCCACAAATTACACACATGCTCACTTGAAAAAGTAGTTTGGAGAAGCACCGAGTTAGAGAATCACGGGTGAGAATTTATAAAGAATGTTCGGTACATTGTCGTGGGATATTTTTCAGCGTGAGCTTGCGGAAACGAAAAAGTCGTAGAGATTACCGTATATCGGGTTGACTCACGGGTAATCGATGAATCATGTAAAAACAAAACGTAAAATATAGGAATGATGCACGATACTTAACTCACGTATTCACGAAAATTGCGGTACAGTGATTTC
Source organism: Netelia virgata (assembly GCA_951802705.1). NCBI lineage: Eukaryota > Metazoa > Arthropoda > Insecta > Hymenoptera > Ichneumonidae > Netelia > Netelia virgata. The sequence continues at coordinate 9,017,992 of OX637865.1, forward strand.
CCTCGTTCATTTCATATGATCTGTTTGTAATTTTCAATATTTCATTCTTCACGAAACGCTTGATCAGTAATATAAATTCTCCATGCTTGGGCTATTTTATTCCTTTTACTGGGCTTCGGCCGAATAACAAAAAAAAATCCCCCATGTTCTCATCCAGCGGTAAAATTTGTACGAGGAAACTACTACATCCGTTATTTGGGAAGCTTCGAGTAGAATTCTTTAGTCCTGAAATCCCACAATGTGCCATTATTAATTATCACAAATTCATGCATGCCCCCTTTGTCCCCTCATTTGCCCCCAAATATTTTACAGTGACTAAGAGTCGTGTACATAGTTAGAATTACAATTTTCTTACTTTTTCATTCGATCGTTGAATTACTCAATGTCTGCACTATATTTCATTTCTTCATGAACTAGACACTTTTAACATTGTACAAAAAATAATGAACCTCGCCTTAACAATTCGTAGCTCCTCGAACCCAATGTCCCGCAACTATTGTAGTCTGTCTTAATGTCCATTATATAATTACATCGAGCTTTGTATTTAAAGCGATGAATACGCAAATTAGATGAGTTTTGTTTTTCATTCGAATAACACACAGAGGACACATTTTGTCGTCGATCGTTCCGATACCTCTATCGTTTTCGAGGTCTTCGGCGATGTCTAGAGCTAGAGAGAAAAAGATATATATATATATATATACAGTGACCTGTAGTTTATCATTGAGATAAAATGATGAAGATGCGATAGAAAATGAAAAAATGAATTGAGATAATAGCAAACTACCGCAAAACTGGAGGCAGGAGTGTGCTTTGAAAGGATGCCCTCCGGAGCCCAGTCTAATATTTGTCTTCGAGACGTAGAGACCTTCTATTAGATAGCACAAGATTTAGTAAACAGAATAGATATTTCAGTCTTGCACATGTCCAAATTAAAACAAAACAGGAAATTCTCAAATGGCAATATCCCTGAGCAAAGTACAAAACGAGATTATTATTGCAGCGATATTAGCTTCTTTTATAAGAACGTACTATGATTTTCACAATCTCAGTGATATTGCCAAATAATTTGAGATTTTTCCGAAATTTAATGAAAAGAGTGTAATGATAATTTCCAAAATCCACAATGATCGATCTTATCCGAAGATTCTTCATTCACGATCTGGACATGAACTTTTCTAACAATCGAATGTTTGTATTTCGTCGCAGGTTTCATGGCGGCCATCAGGAAGAAACTTGTCATCGTGGGCGATGGTGCCTGTGGTAAAACTTGCCTGCTGATAGTATTCAGTAAAGACCAGTTTCCCGAAGTGTATGTGCCTACTGTCTTTGAGAATTATGTAGCCGATATCGAGGTTGACGGCAAACAGGTGAGTAAAATGCCTCGGTTATTAAAAATGATCGATACGATAATTGTAAAAAAATCTGAAAAAGAAAAGAGTAATTAATATACGTGTACCTTTTTTCTGTTGTAAAGGTCGAACTAGCCTTATGGGATACAGCTGGACAGGAAGATTACGACAGGTTGCGTCCACTGTCATATCCGGACACGGACGTAATCCTCATGTGTTTTTCGATCGACAGCCCCGATTCATTGGAGAACATTCCCGAGAAATGGACGCCCGAAGTTAAACACTTTTGTCCCAATGTACCCATTATTCTCGTCGGTAATAAGAAAGATCTTCGCAACGATCCAAGCACGATCAAGGAACTCGGCAAAATGAAGCAGGAACCAGTCAAGCCGGAGGAGGGTAGAGCAATGGCTGAGAAAATCAATGCGTTCGCGTACCTCGAGTGTTCCGCGAAGAGCAAGGAAGGTGTCAGGGAGGTCTTTGAAACGGCGACCCGAGCCGCATTACAAGTGAGCGATTTCATACAATCATTATAATTATTCAATTCTGTGGCTATTTATGCACGTGGGAGTTGGCACATTGACGTATTACGACGTTTCTCGTTACAGGTAAAAAAGAAGAAGAAGGGAAGGTGTAGGCTGCTTTGAGGTGTATGATGAAACGGGCCCAACGCCGACGGGTGAAACAATGGAATTGCGGAGCTAGCTGCAACGAAGCTAGTCGTAATGCCGGAGGCCCCCCAGCATAAACTATGATACACTAATATCTTATCTTTAATTACTTTACATAATAAACAACAAACAAACAAACAAAAACATCAACAAAATAGCAACATGTAACGCAACGTTCATCCGGATTAATACGAGAAACAAAGAGGATTCGAGAAATAACGACTAAACTTTTAATACGAAAAAAAAACAATCAAAAAAAATGAAAAAAAAAACTCAAAATTCACCGTCAGCATCGACAACAAAATGAGGAATCACGCACGATATTCGTACATATCGAGATATACGTGTACGTATTGCAATGGATCTCCAATTTTATCCTTTTTAAAGTTGGTGGCGAACCAAACGCATGCGACAAGACGACTTGGCTGACTGCGAAATTGTCATCCCAACAATTTACAATTACGACACGCAATTATCTTTATAGTAATTACTATTACTATTATTACGACTATCTCATTCTTACTACTACTACGCGATTCTCATCCTATTTTCCCCATTTTTTTTTTTTTTTTTGTAATTGGAATTGCTCTTTGGCAATAAACGGACTATACGTATAGATGGAGGCTAGACACGAGTTTAATGGAGAGACAGAGGGAGGAAAGTAAGTGCACGAACGGACGAGATAAACCGAAAAAAACCGCAATGGTAAACACAAAAAGCTTAGGGACAAGATCTAAGAAAAAACAAAAGAAAACAAATTTAATACGAGACTACAGTTTTTCGTACGGCGCGTCACTCAAAAAATCATCGCATTATAAGATTTCTCAAATTGAACTGCAAATAAACAGAAAAATAAATTTCTATTATAATATAAACGTGCATAAATAGACTATACCGGATCACTTTGATCATTAAAAAAATACCACGTAGGCTAAATGTATTATTATTATATTATTATATTGTAATACGATGACACTAACATAACGAATTGTAATAGCGGCTATATTATATTTATGTACTCCGAAAAATCAGCAGCGACCTCCTGTATAGCTTTTTAAATGATTATTGATCGTCACGACCCTCCATAACGGACGCACGAAAAGTTGACGAATACGCGAAAGGGGAACCCCGCAGGAAGCGTGTCAGGAAAAAAACAAACAAACAAAAAGCTACAGTTTGACCGACCGTTCATTTTGATGTTTGGAACGTAACGAGTAATTCGTTAAAAGCTTGCAAATAATAACAATTCCTTACGGATAACGAAAGAATTATCACGATCGACAAGAAAGCCCAGGTTTTCTTTTCTCAATGCCGAAGATTCAAGTAAACAAATATAACGCGTCACGTTATTCATTGAACAAGTGCCGATTTCGCCAATTCAAACTTTTCTTTTTTGCTCCACTCGAATGCTTCGGGGGCAATAAATGTTGCGCGTACTTTTAATGAATAAATATCGCAGCTTTATCATTTTCATGTGAGATACATATTGTTAATATCTATTATATACTGTATAAGCGAACTGCCTGACAAATTCTTATTACTGCGGAATTGTGTGCAAGATAAAGAAACAAAAGAAAGCACAATATCACTTCTGCGAGAGAAAAAGAAAGAAAAAAAATCATAGAAAACAAAACGGTGATTCATTCTACCCGAGCGAACGTCGACGTCAGTATACGTTTCGTAAGAGCGTGAATCACCGACCGAGCCAGGACGAGCATCCGGGAGAACGAAGACGTCAAACTTCATTGATCGATAATCAGGACACTGAGGTACAAACGATCGCCATCGCGCGAACTTTGCTTTCCGATTATCCCTCGAAGATCACGACGACGATCTTTCGTCACCGTTCAGGAACTTACCGAACTTCCATCCAATATGGCATAGGGTACATAATCGACGAATATCGTTATCGCTAGATACGAAGCAGAGAACAACAAAATTTACGTACAATACTTGTATAATCTCTATAATACATTTATAATAATGGCGATAACCTTATTTATAATAAATACATCACATTTAGAAAGAAGCGGTCCTCTGTCGTAAGTCGATAGGCCGCTCGTACGTTGCTCGTACGAAATACCTTTATATATATATATATATATATATATATATATATATATATATATATATATATTTGTGTTTTTGTTTTCAAACTAAATCTCTCCTTTAATCCGTTTATGGTACAAACAGCTCGATCTTATAGGAGATAACTTTAGGCGCGAACATAAATATATATATTTTTTTTAATTAAGCAATTATCTTTTATGAATTGTGCGCCACCTGAGAAATCGTCAGAGTCAACTCGTCTCATGGAATACGATCGTTCATCCGACCTTAAACAACGCACGCTATTTCGTCAACTTGTACGTCGATGGGCGAAAAAAAAAGAAAACAAAAAACGAAAAAATACTCTGTTTCATTCGTAGAACTTTGTGGGGACAGCGTTTTTTTTCAAGATTCCGAGGAAGAATCATGGTAGTTGGATTTGTTATTTTCAATAACGGCCAGCCGTATAATAATGCGTCTCGGACATTCCCAAGAACGGCTTAAAACTCTGTAAATACGACAACTATGCTTAATTTTTTTGTGACCCATTCGTGATACACCATGTCGTGTTGTCGAATGGTATTCGTTTTTTTGTGAGATTTAACATTCATCTACGGGTCCAGATCGTATTTCAGTGATAACTAAAACGCTAATTCGATCGGCTCTAACGATACGAATCGCGCACAACTCACACAAATTTCCAGATAGCAACGCAATCGGTGGTATCACGCTTGTACAATTACAGTCGGAGATACGCTGATGTTACCTTTTTTCTTTATACACATACATACACAGAACAGGGCGAAAGAATGCACGGCGAACGATTATTTCAATCATACAAGCGTTTGCGCTTCTAACTCGAACAATTTTCTCGTAGTATCCACACGTACTTTTCCATTATTTACCAAAGTAATCGTGTGATTCTGGACAATGATCAAGGAGAGTATTTTATCATACACGAAAATCCAATTCCCGTAGGATATCGCAGCATCGATTTTTTTAAAACAAAAAAATATACAACACCGTGAATTCGTACGTGACTGTAGAACAAAGTTATCATTTCTTCTTTCAAACGTACGAAGAAAACTTTCGTGGAGTCCTCTTTTTTTCTTATTTTTTTTTCGTGTGCATGGAATGTTTGCGTAGCCACATAATTATTTCTCAGTTAAAATACGTCCCGCGTATACATTGAATACACATTGGAGTGCATACGTTAATCCTTTTGCCAATCTTGTTTCTGGTGTTTTCAAATTATCGATACGTGTAATAATTATCTATCGATGAACGATACTCGTTGACTTTTTTTTGGGTAGGTTCCTTAGTGCGAAGTGGACGGCATTGACATCGAGCAGCAATAGAAGGGTTCCAATATGCTGATATATCTGTTCGTTTGTGTTTTTTTTTCGTTTTTGAAAGATATCGACGGATTTTTATCTCGTTTTGGTTATGAATTTACGTATGACTAAATTGATCGATGGCAAAAAATGACTACTCAATCTTTTACTTGTCTCGTTACCTGATCGGGCGGGATGTCTCGTTTTCCTTCTTCTCTCTTCCCTGTATTATGGGACAATTGCCAGAATCACCGAATGATCGCTACAGTTGTGAGCCACTACCGCTGATGATTGTACTCGTTGTCTCAACCGATTCTCCTCTCCCAACTACGTTATATCTATCAGAATTTTCCTATTATTTTGCAGTTTTAATAAAAACGAAGAGAACAATTATATCATCCTCTTACTCTTTTCGAATGAGAGGATGCGCGTTCTCTTCTGTCATGGCGCTTTCTTCGGATAAATTCCGCGTTTTGATCAAGCTACTCTTGGTGACGCAGACTCTCGCTTTCGCTGTCGTCGAATCCGTTCGACTATCGTCATTTCGTTTATTCGTATTGTCCGCTGTAACGTTGTCCTGTCCAGCCGTTGCCTCGTATTCCTCCGCTGGTAAACAAGTCTCGACCATGGCTTCCAAACAGTTGACGAATAATTCAGCGCTCTCGGCCGTCCGATTACACTGTGAATAAATCAAATCGATTAAATTTCTTTAACGTATGATCATTACCATCGGCGATGGAGTACAAATTTCTTTAACTGGAGAAAAGAAAAAAAAGGCGAGATCCTTACGTTCGTGAACGGTCCGGCGAATCTCCAGAGTCCACCAAAGCCGCAACTCTGCAAATAGTGCAGTTGTTGTCCGGTGTCCTCGCACGCAATCATATTCTGTATGATAGCCTGGACGGCACCGATTATAATCTGATCGTGGCAGGTCGAGAGTACGCTGTTGATCTTGGCATCCAGTAAATTATTTATAACGGGAAAGACTTTTGGAAATACGACCGACGCTTCGGCGAGATAATCGTAAAGTATACGTGTCTCGTTCTCCTCGGTCGAGTATTTGACTAGAGTCGCGAGTATCGTAAGAACGAGAGTCTGGGTGGAAAAATTGGTCAGCACCTCAGGGTCGAGTAAAACGTTGTTCTCGTTGCTCACGCTCGCTCTCGCGCTTCGATTCTTCGGTTCCGGCTCCTCGTTGGTTTTCCCCTCGTCGTTCGGTTTCGTTTCTTTAGTCGCTGGTACGGAAAACGAACGTTGAGTCTTGAGCAATATACGACCGGGTGTTGTATATTGTTTCTGTTGGCGCGCCATCGAGAGTGCGGAAGGATCCAAAAGATCCCAAGATTTTTGTTTCCTGTTGGTACGATTTACGTTTCCCGTAGTCTCCGTCCCGTTGTTCGCCATTGTGTCGATAAAATCCGAACTATTGGATTCCGTGACATTCGTACCGAGGGAGTGTCTTATGTGACATCGACTGCGAACTTCCTCGGACACGGAGACGAGAGCGGCGAGATAGGCGACGCTCTCCGGGGTCACCTCGAATTTATCCCTTCTCGTTGGCTTGGCTACGATAGCGAGCAACATAGTGAGAACCCTCGCTGTTCTCGTGACCGTCGTTGGAGTCGGATGACGATATCCCTTGAGTAGATGACCCACGAGGGCAAAATGAAAGTTTGACTTGAAGGATAATCTAACGGCATGATCCAGCTGTTTAAAGTGCCATTCGAGAGGTTCTCTGACCGACATCATGACCTTTTCCAACGTTTTGTCGTCGAACGTACCCTGCGAATCGAGAGTGTGAAGATTTTGTTCCAAAAGAGCGAGTCCCGATGCGTAAAGAGGTGCTTCGTCCAATTGAAGTACCGATGTCGCTACCCAGAAGAGATAACGATGTATCGGTGATTCGGGCCTAAGAAGTGGCTGCAAACGTGTGAGACACATAACGATCGCCTCGAGTAGCGTTATGTCGTTGAAACTCTCGAGCGCCTTTACCAGTATTCTCAACAATTGTTTGATATCCTGATCGGTGATGCTTTTGCTTATACAGCCAAATACGATGAGGGCGCGTGGCTGAAGGGCCGGATTGAAGCAAAAAGCGAAGCTCTTGGCCAACGAGGTCCACGTTGTCAGCCAGTCGCAAGGAAGAATATCGCTCATGCAAGCTTCCATGATTTCGAGAAGGGCGTCCGTTATGACTTCCAGGCTGGTCAGAGCCAGACACTCGCGATCCAGTCCCCCGCATATGCTTCTCTCATTACCGAACCATTTTTCGCTCGAGTGACGATAGCTCGATCTGAATGCCGTTACAGCTGCCGATTTGACGTTGCTTATGCCAAAGAGAAGATAAAACTTTGGGAGAGAGAACTCGTCGAGGCTCATTCGCAGAACTCTGTAAGTGTTCTCGGAGAATGAAGGCGAGCTGCAGGTGCACAGAGAATGTATGATGTTTATAACGAGACCGTGGGTCGAGGCCCTCATACTCAGACTCCCGGAACAAACGAGAAACGTCACGGTGTGAAAGAGATACGGCAGGTGTTTGCCAACGTCGAGACAATTGTTGAACGAGAGCATGAGCAAGTAACGTGCCAGTATAGCGATATCGTCCCACATCATGTGTTGTTCGAGGAGCTGAGTCGGTGATGTGCAAGTTTTGTCGACGACTCGACACAAGCGTCCGATGACTTTTTTCGCAACAAGCTGAACGTTGCCGGATGCAAGAGCGACCGCGGTATCAGCCATTATCTCGACCATCGGTGATCCAAGCCCGTACTTGACGCTCTTCTGTATAAAATTATCCAGCACCGTGTCTATGAGATCGGGCAAACGTCCGATCGTGCTCCATATTTTGGCCTGTATGCTCGGATACATCTCGACCTCCTCGATCGTCAGTGTGATAAGTTTTTCTAATATCTGGGTAACTCGCTTCTGGCGCTTGCCACCCTCGTCGTTCGGCTTGTAGAAACGCACGAGATTCTTCAGCCACGGTGTCATGTACTCGAGACACAAGTGTTTAAGCTCGATGGTTGAGACCCGAAAGCCTTGTATACACTCCTCGAGAAATTCGAGAGTCAGATGCGAGTCGTTGGCGGCGAGGGTCTCGCTGAGATGTTTTATGAATATTGTGTTGTTCGAAGGTATACAGAGACCGGAAGTTTCCAAAAGTTGACCCTCTATCTTGAGATCGAACGTGGCGGTAAGTGCGCAAAGTTGATTGTACGCTGCCGTACGTAAATTTGGATCGGAACTCCCGAGATTCAACAATGCCATGTTCAATAACGTACCCGGGACGTCCTTGGGTCTTATCTTCGGATGAACCGACGTAGAGTCCGGCTGCGATAGTTCCCACCTGTTTCTAATGTGTATTATAGCCTGGACGATACTGTCGCAATCGTTGTGTATGAACGACAGCGGACCGGCTTCGTTCGATATCGTCAGGGTGAATTGATTGTCATCGACCAGACAAACTTCCTCGATCTCCGATGCGTAATAAACGTCATTGAGCAGCACCGAGTGCGACAACACCTTGCACTTTTCCGCCGAAGTTATCTGTATCGCCGTTGGTCCGACTTTAACCGAGACTTTCGTGTCTTTGTGAGAGAGCTTGAGGGCGCTCGTGAAAACCTTGAGATCCTCGTCCAGGGATAACGTAGCACCGGGCAATTTTTGTTGCTCGGGATCAATGAGATCGTTTAGTCTGCCAGGACCATCGATAAATATCACTTTTCGATTACCCTTGAGCGGTGCGAGTATACGATCGTGATATTTGATGTATTCGCGTACCCAATTGTCGCAATTGTATATGTAGGCGGCGTATATATTTTCGTACGCAACCTTGGGCAATACGTAAAACCACTTTTGCAAAAATTCCGTACGAAAACGATTGTCCGTGCAGGTATGAGTGAAATCGACGACGAGCTCGAAGGGAGCGTGGCAGAAAGGCTTGAGGGTGACTATAACGTGATAGATCAACAAATCGCCATTCGTCTCACCGATCTTGTATCTCCTCGCTATGTAATAAAATACCGGATGACCCAGCTTGCTCGTCCCGGCTTGATAAAATATATTGAGACTCTTAATACTTTTAAATTCTTCCTTCTCGTGCATCTTGTGTTTGACTATTATCTCCTCGAAATTTGTCGAGGACATGTCGATGCTGGACCATCTCCCGTACGACGATGAGAACAATAAGTGCGAGTCGACGGGTTTGGGCTCGGGTGGCCCGAGATAAGCGAGGAGAGTTGCCATTTTATCGAACGGTCTACGTCCGACGGCTTTGTGATCCCTGCTACTGCTGAGATAATCCCCTATTCTCTCTTGATGATTCCAGAGTAAACGATGAAGCGCCAGGACATTCGCGTCGGAGACGAACGACATCGGATGATTCGTTTGATCGACCGTCTCGCAGTCCGAGGCAATCTGTATGAAGAATTTTCTGCCTATCTCAAAATGTGCTTGGAGAAAATCGTTGAAAGGTAGCATGTGTTGTTCCTTGCTGAATTGCACGTGATTGGCGATGTTCTGAAGTATCTTGGACATAAGCATGAGCCCTCGTTTGACATAGGGTGGCACTTGTTTGTTGACGATATTCATCTCTTGTGGCGAAACTATCGCCGGATTTATAAATCGTAAAAATATAACGGTCCCAACAGCACCGATATTGTTCTGCGGACATTGAGGAAATCTTTTGCTCAGCACCTGATAAAGACAGTGGCACATGGAGCGCAGTTGAGGCGGAAACCTGTCGGCCGATGAGACAATCGCGTCGAATACTTTTTGCGTCAGGGCTATGAGATTTCGTCCGTTTTGTACAATATTATCGTCGGCTCCGATTCTCGCGCTGTCGACCTCGAATCTCGTGAAAGGATCGTCGAGAAGAGGTTTTATCAGTGGTTCGAGAAGACTCTCCAGATACGTGGCACCGTATATCTTGAAACAAAATGCCATGATCTTGCTTCCTAGGCTGTTACCACGAAAAAGCGTCTGCATACAGTCGGAAACTTCTACCTCGCGATAAAACATGTTCCACAATAGTGGCGAGAGCAAGTGTTTCGCGTCGAAGAGAGTTACGAAGACTCTTGCCAATTCGTCCATCTGATTGGAAGTTACGACGTTGGCGAGTGCTATAGCAATGGGTAATTCCCCCTTGTCGCTTATCATCGTTACCAGTTGTACTAATTGTTCGAATCTGTCCGCTAGTACAGTCTCGGCGAGGGTGTCGAATTCCGTTCCTTGCTGAAGTATCTTCGTCAAAACTTCCATGAAAGCCGCACGAGTTTGTAGATCGCGATTGTAACCAAGATCCAACGAGTGCATCAGACCGCTGTCTATGTTGGCGCTGAGGAGATTGCTCATAGCCTGAATCGTCGCGTTTCTCAGTGTCGACAATTTCCCGGTGGTCAGATGTTGCCTCGTGACGACCTCTTTCTCCTCGGTCGCCGCATCGTTGCAATCGTTAAGAAGATTCATGAACAGAGTGAAATATTTGAGAAAAAGTTGCGATTTAGCTTCCATCAGATCGCCTCGATCAGATTCTTCCGGTTGAAGAGGCAAGCCGAGAAGAAGAGCACCGACGGCTTCCATGCAGGCCTGATCGAGATCTCTCGTTATCGTCGTAACGTCGCTGTTGCTAGGCGGTGCGATCTGATGCGTTGTTCCCATTATCCAATCGGTAAGATATTCGACGAGTTTGTTCCGAAATTTCATCTCCTGACGAAAAGCCAAATCGTCTCGTCTTTTCATCATTGCCTCGACCAGCTGGCACAATTTCGTTTTTATGTGAATCGCGTAAACGGTCATATCCAAATGACGAACGTATTTTACGATCGCGAGGGTCATACCCTCGATGCTCGTTATACCGAGATATTCCGATGGCTCGTCCGCTTTGGAATCGAGAACGTTTGTCATTATGAATATCGTGTGCTCGATAAATTGCGTGTTGGCATCGAGAACGATAACTTGGCCCTGTTGATCGAAAAATTTCTCGACGATGCTTTTGATCTGATCGAAGAGTATTGGATAAAGCGCAGGGCTCATCTCGTGACCTACGAGCTCTTTGACGTGTTTTTGTATGTGCGCACCGTACTTTTCATTGTTACCGATCAATAGACGCAAGAGATTCGAGACGAATTGTGTTACCGGGCAATACTGAACTTCTTGACTAGGATTCGTCAGAGAGGACGCAGACTCTTGTTGCTTGGTCGAGCCTTTTTTAGGCTCTGGATGCAGGGGCATACCGGACATCGGTCTACACGGTGATTTTCTCTGTAGGCAAACACCACCGAGGGCGCACAAAAAACCCGTCATATTGGCCCATTCGTTGATCTGATCTTCGACCTCGTAGTCGGAATTCTGATGGGAAGCACGGCGTTTTCCCGTATTACGATGAAAAGCCTCGACCTGACCGTCCTCGGTTTTATTCTTCGGATTGTTGGTCAATTGTCGCGAGGTCGATTCCCAATTGCGAAACGTTTCCTCCCAGGCGGGTTGTACGCCGTTCACGCAGTGCTCGATCTTTCTGAGCAACCTCATGATTCGTTTCTGCAAAGCGACGCGCTCGTGGTTGAGCGTCTGATACGAGAGAGTACTGTCGCAACCGGCTGCATTAAAAATGGTCGAAATCTGGGCGAGTTCGACGTACAGATTATAATTTGGTAATGGACAGGTAACGGGCAAACCGTCGCAGCCGCAGCGTATCTCCGCCTCCTCGCACAGTAACGAAAAACAGGAGAGAGCGACGAGTACGGCCTCGATGTCGATGCTCCAAAGATACATGAAGAAGACGACCTCGAGCTTTATATGAGCCTGTTTGCATATCGCAATTTGACTCCCGACGTTTGCATAATCCTTGTTCTGAGAGAGAAAAGCGTTACGATGAATTAGAATTTCCCTCAGCCACTTAAGTATGTCCGTGTAATTGACTATCTGATGTTGTATGAGCTTTTGCGATATGGAGAAAAGTACTTGAGAGCTTATATCCCAAAATGTGTTTATCGGTGCCTCAGGATTCCAAGCTTTTATCTGATCGGAGTGATGAAGAGCCAAAAGGGCCTCCATGGCTTCGTGAGCGATGTCCGGCATCGTTGGCTGATGAACCAACGAAACTAGGCCGTTTATGAGCTCCAACGTCGAGCTCTGTATCTCGTGACCGGCCTTGCCCTGATTGTTGAGCATGAGCATAGGATCCGTGTGAATGAGTTTTACCATCCAGAGTAAAAGATTTCTGTGACTGGATATATCCTCGCCACGATCCTTGTTCTTGCTTTGTTCCTTTCCCTTGAGCGTTAGGCTCATCATACGTAACGGCGTGTGAGATATGTAACTCTGGGTAACCTTGTTAAGGGTGTCGGTAAACATATTACGTAGATCGGCACTTCGTGAGTAAACGAGATCGATACGAGGCCACCACGAGAGCCTCGGTTGCACCACGATTCTGTACAAAGAACTCACGAGAACGAACTGATAGGTCGATGGAAAATTGAGATTTAGGCATACTTTGAGAACTTCGTTGTTGTACGGTTTAATGCGAAAACAGCTGACGAGACAATCGATCATAAGATCGACGTCCTGTACCACGTAATTCTGACCTCTCGAGAATGGTTTGCTCGGATTGAAGAGCAACGCGGTAAGATCGCTCATCACGTGTTGAACGAGAATAAAAATTACGTCGCACGCAGAATCGAGGGAACTTATGTACGTTGAGGCTTTGCAGAGTTTTACGCAAGTTACGGCCGCAGCCTCGGTCAGCTGCCTGCTCGAGCCACTATGCGTCACTAGACCGCGCTTTATACTCTCGATAAACTGTTTCTTCTTAGAGTGTTTGGGCGAACACGGTGCACCCCGATCGGCCTTGACGATCTCTTCGAGAACAATCGGCGAGAGAATAAGAAGCATTATCTGCAGCGGCCATACAGCCACGACACGACCTTTCTTGTTATCGGCGAATAATTCCAGAACATCGAATAACTCGCCGCAGGCCTTTGCGAGCTCTTCGTTCGGTTTTTTGTGTATTTCCGCGAATTCGTGAGGATACGTATCCATCCAATTCCATATTGCTTTTTCCAAAGAATTCACCAGTACTATGTGAGCCGATTTTTTCAATTGACGAATCTTCTGTATAGTTTCTGAAAGACGATAGACGAATGAGATTTTTCGTTAGAGCTAGCGATTGGTTAACATTTATTTACGTACCGTTCAAGAGTTTAATTAGCCTGTGAATGTCGACGTTGATATGCTGAATAAGTTCTATGTCGCTATGATCGGGATTTTCGTCGCTCGAGCCCGATGCGGAGGGTGTCGCTGCCTGCAGATGAGCCGATATTCTATTGAATACGGCATTGAAGAAATTCAAACTGAGAGCAAATAGAACTTTGCTCGCAAGATTTTTCAAGTGCATGTGCTGGGGACAGTCGTTGGGTACATCTGTAATTTGTGTTATTTCAATCGATTTTTATGAGGGAATAACCTCGGTGATCGGTCATCAATGAGCGTAGCAATGATCTTTCTTACTGATAAATTGGCATATCTCCTTGAGTAGCAATTTAATATTCGTCGTTTCATCGAAGTTCGTTGTATCTTTGGGCTGATTACCCAGGCATTGTTCCAACGTGTCGAGTATAATTATAATTGATTCGTAACAATTTTTGTCGTGCTCAGACCCGTTCAGCCATCTCTGAGTTCCTGTATTCGGCATCATTTCGTTAACATGCTGAAGCATCTTCGTGAGGCTGGATATCACAAGGGAGAAACGATAGCGCGATATTTGTATCAGATATTTCTGATTCTTCTCCTCGTTGATACGCGAATGGGTCGTTCGAGAACCAGCTTTGCACGGTAGCTGAAAAATCATAAATAAAATTGTAAACGCCATCAAGAATATTTTTTAAAAATGGTAACAACTATCAAAACAACTATCAACTATCATTCCAACACAATTCATTCGTTTTCGTTCCTTTTCAAAATTAAACAAAAACTCAATACCTCGGCCATTATTAGTGCGCTGGTACCAGTATGCACGAATCATTTCGTTTAACGCATTTAACCAAGACAAAGTGTCAAACGTCGTCGATTCACCAAATGAAATCGTGAATTGACAAAATGAGGAAAAGAAGAAGAAAATTAAAAAGAGGGAGAGGCCGTGTAAGAGCGCGTGTTGACTTATAAACTGTCGAGTGTGAGAGTAGGGAGGAAGGGGGGACAACGAGCATCGTTCGATTTTATGAATGAAACGAAATATTTTCCTGATATTGTCAAGGTTACGTCTGCCGTTCAGGGAATTTCGTTCATCGAGCATCGTGGTCAAACGAAAAAAGAAATTGTGAACATAAAAAAAAAGAAGGGTTTTTTTCGGGGTCCGCCTAGAGTCGCAGGACAGTCCTGACTTGTGTGATGAGAAGACCATGAGAAACGAGAGAGGTGTACGCGAATGTGCGCGTGGGTGGGGATGAGCCTACCAAACAGAAACAGACGGCTGTCATTGATAATTGTCGCGTCTCTTTCCCTCTCTCGTCTCCAAACCCATCGAGAACCACGGTTGACGTTTGATCTCCGAAGATTACGAAAACACAAGCGGATCATCGTCTCACCTTTGGCAGACAAGTGTTTGCACGCCATACGGAGAAAGAACGAGTATGGACCAGCGAGCGCGAGAAATGACGCAAGATTTCTCAAACGTAAAGAGCATTTCATTAGAGAGCTCGGCATATTAGATATATAGAACGATAAAACGATAAAACGATAGATCAAGAGAGAGAGCGAGAGAGAGAGAATGAGTGAGCGAGAGATAGGACGGTAAAAGAAAAATATTACGATACAATGACGTATAGCGAGGAAGGGTTATACAAAGTTGGATTAACGTAGAAAAAAACAATATTGGATGTTTTCATGCTGTAGTCGTAAGAGGCAAAAAATGGTTAAAGAAAATCTAGCCGGTACCTGATCCTCGAAACACGCGATAAGCAACCCGGCCCATTCGCTGGGCTTCTGGGTACCCATTGCGTCCCGTTGTTCGCCTCACGTATCCGTTCAGTGAAAAGACGTCATAACGTTCTCTTTTTTTCCTCTTGTCGCAATCAGGAGAAACTCGCGACGAATAAACCACGGGAGCACAATAAAAATATTACGGGAATAGGGCGAGGGGGTGGGGATTCGCCACTGCGAGCTACATGAGGCACGGCAGTAGCGTTTCATGAAACGTCCGACGCCGCCATTCTACAAACGTCGACTGTGCGATCGAGCTCCGTGGTGGACCACGCGCGACTGTGTGCGAGAGCGCTCTATAGGTGGAACGAGCCACACACACACGCGTACAAATGGGTATAAGCACAGGCCGATTCAAGGCAAGAGAGAGAACGCCCTGGCGGTTGATTCAGTTTTGAGACGGGACGAGACGACCGAGGATCGAATATTCGGGGTTCTCGCACGTTCGTGCGAATGACCGAGAACGGAAGACGAGAAATATGAGAATTTTAGAAGAAACAAGAGTAGAAATATGTAACCGGGTGTGCGAGTAACAAACGCGTGTAAGTCTTCTCAGAACCTCGTACCAAGGAGGCAAAAGCTAGCCAATCGTGGCTTTCGTTTAAAATCGCGGGCGCATGGCCACCTCTCGCCCCACTACGCAACTGCACCATTCATAAATGTGCTCTTGTATGATTATATAGCTCGTTGTCCACCCTCGCCGTCGACTTCCCCAAGCAGGAAAACACGTGTGCACGTATTTGTCCCATGTACCAACACTGGTAGCGCGCTGCTTACCTCACCTAACAGTGGATATGGAGTATCGATCGGAAATGTTCTCGAAGGTTACCGAAGAGAGCCCTTGCACTTTGTACTCGAACAATGGAGCAACGAAGAGAAAGGGTGTGATAGTACATTGGCCTCCCGAGGGGAAAATACTGTGTTATAATAATAATCCTAATGAATGTCTTCTTTATTCCCGAATATTACAAACTTAAAAATTCGTATGTACATTATTCTCTCCTTCGTTAGACGAATTTCGACTGTTACAAAACTTTATTCGACGACACGTTGGTGTACAAAAATTATTATTGAATGAGGGTACACCGTTGTACAGATATGACCAGAAAAACTAACGATAAATCAATTTTCCATCCCCACGGGGTTAGCGCACTCGGAGCTTTGACCTCGTCTCGGCACCTTGAGGATCTCCGCTTTTCGATGTTTAGCAATGCTGTGCACGCTCTTCGGATCCAGATCCGTGATATTGCTGCTGAATAAGAAATAGTACGTCCCCGAAACTTCCACGACGTTCTCTCGTGGTACATCCGGATTTGCGTTTCTGCCGAGATAATAACAATGTTACCTTATATTTTGTGTGAGTTTTATTCGAGTAGTAATTCACCGAGATTGTTGAATAGTCGATAGGGAATTGCGTGTTGACTTACAAGTCGATCTCACGAAATGCTATGAGAATCGAACAGTCTCTGGCGATTCGATAAACGAGATAATCACGAAGAGCTCGTAGCTCTTTGGAGATAGGTGATAATTTGCTTTTAGCAGGCACGTTACGTTCTTCAATGAGGTTTCTCTTCTCAAGGCTTCTTTTTCTCGAATAAATCATTTCGTCGTTCAATGTCCTCGAATGTGTCGAATACATTGAATAAATGGAATCGACGCTGCAACGATAACGTCTCTGAACACGAAGAAGTCTTTCCAGCACCGAATCCCTGGGCAAAGCTGGCACGTACGTGGAATCCGGCAGTAACGTACATTCGCTCGAAAGAGAATCAGGCTGATGAAACGATCTTAGAAGAACTTCGCGAATCAGTTCGAACATCAAATCGAGAGCGCGCTCTCTGTCGTATGTCTCTTCGTGGAAAAACCATTCGGCGAGAATTCCATCGATCTCATCGTGATCGAATTCTTCTCCCCAGACGAGTTTGCCATTTTTGAAGATTCTGAAATTGTTCTGCGGGGAATCGATCAACCCTCGGATGGCACGACGCATGCGTTCGTTTTCTCCGGAAAAAAGGTCACGAGGACAATATTTACTCGGTGATGAAATCTTTCCTTGCGCCATCTGCAACGAAACGTCGAATAGATGAGAAAATCGTAGTACGTCGATGAAATAGTCCTCGAAAAAAAATTCTCACTTTTAAATTCTGCTTCTTACAATAATCACACGGTGAGGAGCCGTCGTTCGATGTTCCATCTTTTGGTTTAATCTCGACACAGAACGTAGGTCTACTCTCGTGAGAGACGATTTTCGTGTCCAGATTTCGTGGCAGAAACGTGTAATCCGGCAATAAAGTGGCAAACTTCTCGATGACTCTCTTGTGACGACGCTTTTCTACAAACCAATTAAAACAAATCAATTAATCGTATCAATTTTTATTTCAAAACGTTAAAAAAAAAAAACAAATCGTCAAGAAATTAAAATTCGTAGAAATTTTAGTTGGTATAATCGAAAATCCGGAGAAGCATACTTCAAGAAGTAATTACCTGGTCTATCGACCTCGACGATCTTCATCAGTCGTCTCAAATCATCGTTATCGCAACGTACAGCCTCGGGCTTTCCAGCGTAAATACCGAACAAACCGGAAATGACGCTTCCGTGAAAATCCTCTATCAGCCGGACTCTCGTTTCTCCCTCGTCCTCGGCAGGCTCATCTCCGGCGTCCGGATCGGATTTGCGAAACCTGAGGACCTTCCATTCCTACAAAACGGGAGAATAAAAATCCGAATAAAGTAAATTCTAAGAAAAAATATATACATATGTACATAAAAAAAAGAAGAAAAAAAAGAAGAAATTATCGTTCAGTGTCGCGGAACGTAGTTCTCGCGATACTTCGACCTCGTAGAATCGACTTGCGAGAACGAGGATGACGTCCATAGAGCGCAAAGACAACAAATCGATAAAGTGCATAGAGAAAGAAAAAAAAAGAAGTTGTTCACACGGCTGACGTGGTCGTTTCTCGTATATCACCGATGGCTAACGCTTAAAACCAACACAACCTGCATATATTTTCTTCCCTCACGTTTATCCGGCATATTTGCTTCTGCGATATTCACTCTGCGCTCATAAAAACGAGATACGTTTTTTCTTCTTTCTGACATGTAAAATGTTTTACAACTCGAACGATTTTATCGACAGCTTCTCTCACTTGGCCTATTTGCGTCGTTACTCTCTCTCTTTTCTCTCTTTCTGCGTGTCTCTGTCTTTCCTTGCAAAATCAATCGACTTATCAGCAACGTCGAATCCTTGAACGAAGTACGTTAAAGTAAGAAATTCTAACGAGATATATGGCGCACATACTAACGCTTGGCAAGGACACGACGAGAGTCGCATTTCCCTCGCCCCTGTAAACCGAGCCATCGAACGAACGATAATCGATCGTGCGAAAATTCGTTTCGTGCCGTATTGGCAACTCCCGAGAAGCGTCAGAAATCGAGTCGAATGCCATCCTGTCCTTCTTCTCGTCTCCCTGCTGTTCCTTCTTCGTCCAAACGCCGGAAGTCATCTTAAAACGTGCTTCGCCCTGGAAATTACAAACATACGTTGGTAACACGATTCTCAACTATGACGTTGTCATGAAATATTTAAAAAATATAAAATGTTCGTTCAAAAATAATTATAATGATACAATAATGTTTTTTTTTCTTTCTTCTTCTCATGTTATTTGAAAGGAAGACTACGCTAGGTGAGTCATACGTTATTCCGTATTTGGCGGTATGGGAATGGTTCTACGTGTTATTCGTGGTTCAAGAGCGTCCACTGTGTTAGAGAAGAGAGCTTTGATTTATGACAGAGACGAGATACGTTGAAGCCGAAATATCCGGCTTCTACCACTTCGTACACTCGTGATTTGATAATTCGACGATCTCTCGAGTGCCTCTCGAGCGACTATTCGCTCGGGCCTTTTCCTCGACGAGAAAAATTCATTCTCTCGATTTTTTCAAACGAGTTTGACGATGCGAAAGAGAATCGATATATATCGTAAATCAAATTTTAACGAATCAGCCAACCAACGAATCCTACAATGTATCATCGAAGCGGTATTATTAATTTTGTTGTATCGAAATAAAAATTTGGCCAATAAATTGTCTTCGATAAGAAGAAATTTTCTTTTTCATTAGAAAACACGTTTTATGAAAATTATTTTAAAACAAATCATAAACACGACCGATAAATTTTCAATCGAACGAAACGATCCTTTTTTCGCGACGTTAATAAAATCCGTTTTATAAGAATGATAAAAACATTAAAGAAGATCAATAAATTCCAATCGACCGGTATATGACTTTGATCAAAATTATTAAATCTGTTTTATGAAAATATCTTTATAAAATTATAAAAAAACGATAAATAATCTTAAATCGTCCGAGTTTTTTTTTATTTTCTCACCAGAGAATGAAATAAAGAATAAGAATTAAAGAATAAATCTTCGCTACTGTTATTGTTTCTCTTCGAGTTTTAACGCCTCTCTCTCTCTCTCTCTCTCTCTCTCTCTCTCTCTCTCTCTCTCTCTCTCTCTCTCTCTCTATCGGCTCGATAATATCGTTAATGTCGATGACGCCGGCGTGAAAGACTCGATCGTACTTGGACAAGCTTACGTAATTCCAACCGATGGTGATCCGAGCGTATCCGCTATGATTCGGTTCAAATTCTATCGCCGCCGGTGCGTACGCGAGAGAGCCGCTCGATTTCACGATTTTTTTTTCTCTCTCTTTTCATCCCGTGCTCGAGAACACCCTGGTACAACCGGTCACCGATATGCTGGGATTAGAGAAGGTTCGTAACGCGGTTTTATCGCGAAAAGTCGCGTTTTTTTCTCTTTTTTTTTCGAGACCTCGACCCGTTCGACACCTTTCCGTACGATCGACAAGGCTGATCGAACTTTAACGAATGAATACGGAATTTTTTTTTTTTACATCACGACGAATGCAACCGAGAAAAAATGATAAATATTTAGTCTTTTTAATTTCATTTATCGTCATAATCGCGAGCATTACCGGTGTGCTCCACTGATACAGGCGAGATAATGAACCTTGCTTTCGAGGTGAACTTCTCTCTCGATCGTCGTTTACCCGCCTATCAACCTACCGGTTTATAACGGTCACGAGACGAGCGTCGGAACGGGAGAGAGAGAGAGAGAGAGAGAGAGAGAGACAGAGAGCTTCTCGCCACTCGAAAGATGAAGGAAATGTAAACTTTTAGAAAAATCAATGGGTCATAGTTTTTCACAAAATATTCGAAATTTTAGTGGAAGTTCGAATGGTCGTCCATTAAAAAAAAAACATTTTAGGGAATAATTTTAAAAAAGCGTGGGCTATTTAATTTAATTTATGAAATATGAAACAATCGTCGAACGAAGCAAACTTCATAATTTTCATAAATTTATAAAATGAACGACAATCCGGTCGTCGATTAGGAAAAGAAAAAAAAATTGAAATCTTTTCAAGTCGACGAATTAAGGAAAAAATTCAATAAAATATGAATTATTTCATAGCAAATAAGAAAAAATGACGTAATCTTTAATGTATAAATTTGATAAATTGATCGAACGAATGAGAAATCGATTGTCCGTAAACAAACAGAAAAGCGTCGAAATCTTTTCGATCGACGAATGCAGGAAAAAATTTAGAAAAGGGAATTATTTCGTTACCCAAAAAAAAAACACACACGCACCAAATTCAATAATTTTCGAAAGATACAAATTTGTAAATGTGCGAACGCGATCGATTTATGAAATAAGTGAAATCATTGAAATTTTGTGAAACGACCAACCGGTCGTCGTCGAAGGAAAAAGATTATTTCACGACGGTAATGATTGACGACGTATCGATAACATTTTTTATTTTTTTTAAATTAAAAAAATACGAGTTCTGAATTGTTTTCGTACCGACGTTTATAAACGGTAGAACGGTGGTACGTATCAAGGAGACGAGCGATTCTGACCTATAAGGAGTGACGACGACGGCGACAACGACGAGGAACGGCGACGACGAACGAGAGAGGCAAGAAGCGGTTCCACGGCCTGATATGTTGCTTGAGAGGTAGCGCAACAGGGGCAACAACCGACGTTGACCTCTTCGAGAAACGACGACGAATCTCTTGTACATTGTAATGTCTTTGCAGTTCAATGTTATTTTGTCGGTTGTTATTATTATTATTATTATTATTAGATATTCTAGATTTGATCTCTCGCGTCAATCATCGCGCTCGATGGGCGCGACTCGTCGCGGGCAAAAAAAACCGTCCAATATTTCGAACAACGCTCGAACGAACGTTTAAAATTTCTGTAAAATTCGGTTAAGTCAATTTGTCGAAAAATCGTTCGATCACTTTGCTTTTCAACACGGTAGGTAAATTATGACAGAAAATAAAAATGATAACGAATAAATGGAATATTGACTTCGTTTCTTAAAAAAAATAATAATAATAATATTTGTGTATTTCTTTTAATAATTTCGAATTATTTAAACGTGTGAGAATTATTGAAAAATATGTTTTTCATTGTTTTGTTTTTTGTCTTTTGGTTCGCGAAACGACAATGTTCGTTCTCTTCTTTAATTTATCGTGAATTAATACGCGAAGAATTTTGTATTGAATTTTTTCGTCGAGGTCTCCTCGACTTTGTTTGTCAGCGTGCGAGAGTGTTCGAGATAAAAGACGAATGTGAGAAGGAAGAGGTAGGTACGCGGGGGCGTACTTAATAGCGAAGCCCTACCATCGAGACGGTTCTTTTTTGTTTTTCGTCCAAGGCGTTTCGCGCCCTCGAACAAAGGCCTGAATATTACGAGAATGCTCGAGGAACGAGTACAAAATTTTTAAGGGGCTGAAAAGAAGAAAGTAAAGGGTTGAAGAGACGAGAGGTGGTGCAGTTGGTGGACGAGTAAGTAGTCAGGCTGAGCGAGCAGAAAACGTGCCAAGCAAACCTTGCGGAAGTATATGAGAGAGAGACTGAGACAGAGACAAAGATAGAGAAGGAGAGAGGGAGAGAAAGAGAGAGAGAGAGAGAGAGAGAGAGAGAGAGAGAGAGAGAGAGAGAGGGAGAGACTAAAGTGCATCGTACTGTCTCGCGTTGAGTCGGCGAGGACGTAGAGAAGCTGTGCAAGCAGAGCAGATGGCACCGTGCGGTAGTCGGGTTCCACACACGGCTCGGCTTCCTTCAGTAGTCTCGAGTGTATCACGTCGAGCGAAGAAAAGAGTCTTCCCCGATTCGCCACTCGTGGTGAAGTTTTAGGAACGGATCGACCCACACGTGTTGTTCGCCTCTCGTGCTCTCGGTCTGTTCTCTGAAACACACAAGCAAGCACGGATCCCCGTTTTATGGAAATTCTCAACAGTCTGAGGATCTCTCCGATCGTATCACAAAATAATATTAAGAGCGAATAACGAAAAAGAAAAATAGATGGAAAAATTAATAAGAATAATGAAAAAACAAAAAAAAATATTACGAATTAAATAAACAAATATTTAAAACTCGATGAATTTAAATATATTGAAAAAATTAATAATCGTTGAAATCATTCGAAATATAGAAGAGATAATTGAAATTGATACGATTGAAAAGTGATTAAATTTATAAGGAATAGAGATTTAAGGAACAAAGAAATATGTGCTAGACTTATGTGGAAGTTATGTAAAAATTCTAAAGCCGTGATGACAAGAATAAGGAATAGAAAAATTATTATATTTCTTTTAGGACATTCTCACCTTTTCCTCCAAGATTTTCGTCAACTCATAAATTTAGAAATAAACACCGAATTGCGAAACACGCCGAACGACGGCGTATAGTTGGTTCGCAACGAATCGAGAAAGATTGTTGCGAAATTGCTTTTTTTTTGTTTTTGTTTTTTTTCGATTAGAAATCGCAGCAATGTTGTTTTTGCTTTTGGTTTCAATCGAACAAAGAAAGTATCAAGAGAAAATTGATCGAAATCGTTGAAAACAAAAGTCACAATGATTTGAATCACAGGAAAATTTATTTCAATTTAATGAAAATATGCAAATAATTAAATTCACAAAGAAAAAGAAGAAGAAGAAGAAGAGCTCCTATCTCTCGTAACACATTCTCGTCGTTCTTCGATATTTTCCTAAGCTCACAATTTCACGAATAAACGATCCAATTAAGATTATTTGATCGATTTTTTTCGCAAAAATCGATCGAAAATTTTATTTTTGATTCGAGATCCAATCGACTTTTTGTTTTATTTCCTTTTCAAATCAATCAACATCATCTTGCTCGTTTTTATTTTTTTCGAGTCGATCAACATT
The DNA here is from genome assembly GCA_951802705.1 of Netelia virgata. NCBI lineage: Eukaryota > Metazoa > Arthropoda > Insecta > Hymenoptera > Ichneumonidae > Netelia > Netelia virgata. Next base: position 9,041,636 of record OX637865.1, read on the forward strand.
TTCTAGCTCGTTGTTGTTTTTTTCAAGTCGATCAACGTTTCTTTACTTTTTCTTTGTTTTTTTTTTAAACAAAATCGCAATAGCACGTCGTGTCGTTTACGTTTCGTGTGCGGAGTTTGCAGCGCTCTTTCCTGGATTGCGAAACGAACAATGCTTCCAATAATAGACATGCGACGGTGATAAAATTTTACTTACTACCCTATAGTCTTGGCTAAGCTCGTACAGTTGGAGGATATAGTGGTGAGCAGAAATTTACCGAGTGCGCTCGAAACGATCGTCCTGACATTGGTGGCTCTTAAAAATATTCATTATAGACTCGTCGTTATTTCCGTACCGACGCTTTTCACTCGTCATTCATTTTGCCCGACGTGCGTGTTTCCGTGTTAACGCTCAGGTGGAAAATATCTTTATCCTAGCCACGCCATATCCATCGAGCGTTCCACGCCCCTTCGGCAATAACGAAAATTGATACGTTGGAAGAAAAAAAAAATCATATATAATGAAAGAAAATTTAGAAAAAGTATAAAAAAAATAATAATAATGATCTAATTATTTTTCGAACATTCGTGTTCCCAAGAATATCTCAAATTCTAATAATAATTAATAATAGTAAGAATAATAATTTAATTTTGGCCGACTCAGGCGACGTGGAATGCCCCATATACGTATGCATCTATAGCTATTGCGTTGAAGCCTCGAGTCGTTGTTGCGAGTCACTGCGACCGCACGATTGAAAAAAATAAAAATATATATATATATATAAAAAAAACAGAATCTTTCGTTTAGTCAGCTCCAAAAGTCGTTCGATGAATTATTGTGTAAACTCTCGAGCCGGTTCGACTGTCATCACCGACGTTCGATTGACTTTCGAATTAAGAGTGAACAAAAAGGATGTATGGTATAACCTACTGTATATTTCCATTGAATACGTTCAGGACTGTCGCACAAGTCAAAGCTACGATGATTCACGGCGATAACATTTTTATATTCGTTCATTCGCAAAAACGAATAAATGTTTTCTCGCTCTTTTTTTCTCTCTCACACGCACACACCCTCTGTCTCGAGGAGCATAAATCTTTATCAATATACAACGTAGATCGGGACAGGTGATAAGCGTCGAATAAAGTCAACAGTGGCGATTTTTTTTTAAATTTTTTGTTTTTTTTTTCTTCATTTTTTCTTATATTCGTGAAATTCCATAAGCACGAGGCCTTTGTTTTTATTATCTCTGTACAAAAACAGTCGAAAAAATTATAGTTCTTTTTTTTTCTTCCTCTTCCCATCATCATCGACATCATTCTCATCTTCGTTTTCTTCTTCTTCTTCTTCTTTTTTTTTGTATTTTCTTGTTTCTTTTTTTGTTTATTACTTTTTCGTCAAAGATTCAATTTTTTCGAACTCACGGCGTATGTACAAGCGGGAAATGATAGGTATTTTTCTTTTCGTAAACTTAAAAACTAAATATAATTATACATTGATATAATAATAGATATAATATTATATAATAATAGTGAACCTACGAGTCTAGGGATTCGAGTTGTTTGTTTTGTTTGTTCTTCGTTTGCTTACTTTTGCTTTGCATTAATCAATCTTTCGTGTGTCTGTGACTGTCTCGTTTTACCTTCTTCCTTTTCCTTTTTTCCCTTTTTTTTTTCGTGTACGAGTGTATGCATGAGTGGGTCTCTTATTTACTTCTTGATTTTTTTCTTTTTTTCAATATTTCTTCAAGAGTGGTTTTCACAAAAAATAAAATAAAAACGATGTGCGACTGAATTAATTCAGCGATTTATGTTCAAAGTGCGAGAGAAACTTATCTCCTTCTCTCTTTCTCTCTCGTGCATGCGTGTATGTATGTGTATGTGTGTGTGTGACTCCGTATGTTTACATGACGTTTTTCTTCCTCATCCCGTTCACAGCGAATTTATACAGGAAAATTCGAACCGATTCGGGTGTACAACGTTTCATTGTTTTTTTCGTTTGAAATTATAATCGATAAACGTATCGAATCGAGTGGCTGCCGCAATCGATGTTTCGATCGTTCTTTCTCTCTTTCTTTCTTTCTTTCTCTCTACGAGCCGGACCCCGCACACGTGGCAACCCTTCTATTTATTAATATATTTTTTTTTCGTTTTTTTCGTGGCTCGCGCGTCGCTAATTTATTTATTTTTCACACTCGATTCTTAAGCGTATAATATTCGGTATGTGTTCGTTCACGGGAATAATCACGATCGCGATTCTTCGTCGTCGCCAACGGGATTATCGAGCGTAAACGTTATAAATGGGTTTCTTTCTTTTTTGTTTCTTTTTAAATGCACACGTGAAGAAATTTACGTTCGCACGAACCACGAGAAATAAATTCTGGATGTTCGGTAGGGATTCTCATAACGCCCCATTGTTCTCTCTCTCTCTCTCTCTGTCTTTCTCTTTCTCGTTCGAGCTCCACAATCTCTCGTTTCACTTTGTATTTCCTTGTTTTTAATCAATTATTTCTCACCTCTTTCTTCTAAATTACTTTCCATCTTTGTCGCCATAATCGATTATTCTTTTCTTTCTTTCTCACACCAGCGGCGTATATATATATATATATGTGTGTGTACATATATATATATATATATATCTCGAGCACATAATTTCCCCTCACTCGCTCTCTCTCTCTCTCTCTCTTTCGTTTCACTTTCTCGCTGAACGCACACACGCACGAACACACACACACACACACTCGTCTACTCGAACGAAACGTAAAATGCCATTTGGCGGACAACTTTTTGCGAGCGATGTGATAATAAAAAAAAAATATAAAAAAAACAAGATAGAGAAAGTAGTCGGAGTGTCTGCGCCAAGGATGAAGCAGAAGGGGGATTTTTCTGTTTTTCTATTTCGTTTCTCCCTTTGTTTTTGGTTTCTTGTCAAAGCTCTCTCGATCGAGAAATCGGTGAATCGGCCGGTAGAATTGAAATTCGTTTTTCGTCGCGAACAATTGTGATTTTATGATACAATTTTTCTTTTACTTTTTCAATTGTCGAGCGATCGTCTCGAATCCGTTAGAGATACAGACACGCAGCGAGTGGCACGAAAATACGACAATATACACTTTTCTTTGATTTTTTTTTTTTTTTTTCAAATTCATATACATATATATGTCTGTATACATATATCACATATAAACATATATTTACATACATATATATCGATGCCGAAAAATTAACGATACGAGATACCCGTTCGCGTTTTGCAACCCGAATTGCAACTCGAAATTGTTTGCATTATATTTCTCAATACAACGATATGAATTATACAAACGAAAAAAAAAACTTTATATATATTTGTATATTTTTTTTGTTAAATAAAGAACACGAAATGTACAGAATTGCCACGATTATACCGAGTCAAAAAGCGGATCTGCGCGAGAATTCCAACGGAACAAAAATTACGAAAAAAAAAAAAAAAAATTAAAAATAAAAAGGACACACGAAAAATGTACAATTGTCAGAGGAACGTGCAGCGCGAATTATCTCGCGTTCAAAGATTGCTCTTTTCTTTAAAAATGTTGTTTCTTGATTTTTTTTTTGTTGGTTCACTTTTTTTTCATCTCTACGGCGTTTAGCTATCCTCCCCCTCTTACTTATTCGGGGCTCGCACCACTTCCGGTTTCTTTTCTGTTTTTGTTTTCTCCTTATCGCCACAAAATTTCGCTCCGCGTTCGATTGGGTCCGCGATCGCGCGAGCCTTTTCACACCTTTCCCCTCTCTCAACCAGTACTTAGTTCTTTTCTCATCAAACATCCCTCTTTCTCTCTCTCTCTCGCTCTCCCCCATACACACACCCCCGACCACTTTTTGGTTTCTTTTTTTCGTTTTTTTGTTTTTTTCGTCGTTTCGATTTTGTCTCGTTTTTTATTTTCCATTTTTTTCCATTTCTTTTTTTTATTTTAAAAAAATACTGAATTAACCAAGCTAAAATCACAGACTTGCTGGAGAGTGACTCTTTTTTCACGACTCTCACAGCGGGTTTGTACAAATTCTTCCTGAAGGACTCTATGTATAGTTACAATGTGTGTGTGTGTGTGTGTTTGTGTCTGTGTGTATTTCTATATATATACATATATATCGGTATATATAGATCATTGTTGAGTTTGTATATATATATGTCGTAATTACAATTCGTTCGTGACGTTAATTCGATCACACGCGAGTGTGTTGCAGTTTTACTCCTTTTTTTCCACGATTAAGAGAATGATTATATAGTTGTATTCACGGTTTTCTTTGTTTCTCTTTTTTTCTCCCTACACTGCATTCTGTTTCGTCTTCTTCTTTTTTTACATTGTCGTTTTTGCGATCTTGAATATTTCGTTATGTTTGATGTTGTTTTTTTTTTTTTTCATGGACTTTCCCTTTCCTCGATCGACAGTTCACACATACACACATCAATACCCTCTCCTAGGGGGTTGCGACTACCTCGAAGGAAATATTAAACATAAAACCACTAAATCAAATTACAAATCAGCGTTCGACAAGCCTTCGACAATTGCGGTTGGTTTTTTTTCCAGTTTTGACATCGCACACTTTTCCTTACTTTCTTCCTTTTCTCAACACCTCTCCCGCCCTTTCGTCTTTACGCACCGTTTACATATCTATCACGGATCCAAGTTTGTTGGTTCGTTCGTCTATTGTTCACAGATTTTTTTGTTTGTTTTATTTTATTCGTCGGAGACAACGAAAATCGATAAAGAGAGACATATCATCAAGTGAAACAGTACGGATTTTTCTTTCTCCTCGTATTTCGTGTTTTTGTTTTTCTTTCTTTCGGGGATATTCGCGGGTCGTAAACCTCGTTGGGCGCGCTCGGCCTTAGTATATCGTGCATTTAGCAATTTCGATCAAATTCAACGCGCATGACAAAACGTCAGAAAAAGGAAAAACAAAAATGTCAAATAGATCCTCGACGATTATAAAATTCGTTTTTACAAAATTTCCAAATCGATCGCGATGAAAAGTTATTTTTTATATCGTTTACGATAACAAAACGTCGACTCCCCAGCCCCTCTCTCGATCAATTCTTCAAATGAGCGATCAACGACGAGAGCAAACGCGACGTGGTCGAATTATCATTGGTGAAGAGTTCAAATTGTGAATGGTGGGGCATCGAGAGGAGATGTCACAGTGCGAAGACATGTGATAATGATAATAATTTTACTCTTCTAAGAAGAGTAAGACGAGGGTGGGGGTAATTCGCAGAGGAGACGAGTGTCACTGAGGGGTCAGCGAGAGTTCATGACGTTATATGCGTGTTTATATCATAATGTACGAGAGAAACGATGAGCCGAAAGAGAGTCCTCTCTACGTGGGGAAGAACAGACGCGCCTCCGCTCACATCGTAGAGGATGCGATAAATTTGCTCGAAAATTGCTACGTGCTCGTCATACGGACAGATAGTACAAGAGTTAGCCGTTCTGTCTGTTTATATATATGTGTGTGTGTGTTCTTTCTCTTTAGTCAATATAGATACATATGCGCGATTTTTGCTTCATTCTCTTTGTATTTTTGAGATATATACACATACATATATATGCGTATATATACACTACCGGCGAAAAGTTTCCGGCGAAAAGTTGAAAGAGTGCTGGAACGGTTTTTTATGCCATTTCGCCGATAGTTGGCCTAGGCCAATTTAACCTTTATTTTGGCTTTAAAAAACAAATTTATGATTTTTTAAATAATTAGCACCCAGTATTGAAAACAACCATTTCTTTTTATCGTTTTTTTGCTCTTTTTTGAGTGGACCCCGTTTGTGGTAAACATTTTTTTAACGCATTTCTTTCACCAAATTGAAGCTTAGTCTTCCCCCTTTATGATTTTGGTCACAGAAATGTGGTAAATTTTGTTTACTACAAACGGGTTCCACTCAAAAAAGAACAAAAAATTGTCGTTTCAAAACTGGGTGCTAATCGTAAAAAAAAACGGCGCTATTTTCAACTTTTGTCCGGAAACTTTTCGCCAGTAGTGTATATATTATATATATATATCTATACGTTGAATATAATTCGCGAAACGAGTCGGTCGAGGGCGTATCATCGTGCAGCACTTTTCGAGTGCATATATCATTTTGTTTCTCTTTCTTTTGTTTTGTTTTAATCTATTTTATCGTCATATACATATATTCATTATTATCAGTAAGACAAAGAAAAATTGCTGTGCGCAAGGGGAAAAACCGGCACGAACTCGACGAACTCGCGGTGCGAATATATATTTTGTTTTTTTTTAGGTCGTTACGTAACCAAGATGGATTATATTGTCTCTCTCTCTTTCCGTCTTTCTTCCACTCTCGTTCTCTCCATCTCTTTTCTCGTTTTTCTTATTTCGTTTGTTTTTTTTTCTCGTTTCTTTCATCTCGATCGCCCTACTTTGTATCATAATCACAGACACGGTTTCTAATTGCTACGTACAGAGCCTTCGTCCAACGCCGAACGCGACAAGTCAACGCATCTTTGCTTTTGTTTGTTTTCTTTTAATGCACTTCGTATCCCCTCGAATATGCCACCGTCCCACGAGATTATATTCTTAACGAATGTCTTAGCGTCCACATTCGCATCGTCTCGTTAATCATCACGCAATTTTATTTCTTTTCCCCGTAAAGAAGTTACGAATATCGCTGCGGAGTTACGTCTTTGCCGCGAGAACGGTTCGAACGCTCGCGCGCTTTCCGCTCGCGATACTGCGCGCGAAACGACGACGCCATCTTGTCTCGCTCGTGGCGATACACGAATACATTACGCGGGAACGCACAAAAACGATCCAAGTTGACGGAAAAAACAGCTTTACAAGAAGAGCAATAACAAAGAAAGAAAATAAACCGCGCGATGTGCGTAAGTCGACTGTACTATCGAGGACAGAAATAATTGAGCGATATGGCGAGTGTTTTATCGACAAAAGATGTTAAGAGAACGGAAAATTGAAAAAAAAAAAAAACAAAAAAACAAAAACACTTCTCGACATATTCGAAGCGTCGTCGTTTCCCGCGTTCGGTCACTTTTCTTTCGTTATCGGGGAAAAAAAACATATATATATATATATTGAAAAACACGCACACATTCACACGTATCGCGCTTTGAAAAAATCCTCTCCCCCTCCCGCCCCTCGTCGCAAAGAAAAAAATCACAGTTGTTTCAAAAGGAGGATATATATGTGTATACGATATACTATTTGTTTGTATTGTTGTTTTGTTTGTTTGTTGTTTCGTTTGCGAAAAACGACGTGGGCGCGCACGACGATATAAAAAACTCGGCGCGATTTTCTTGTTTTACATTACTTTTTTTCTCTCTTTTTTTTTTGCTTATTCGATGGTTATTATTTCACATCATTACTTTTTTGTTTTGTTAAGCATCTTCGACGATATATACAATATATACTATATAGCTATTTGTTTTAATGCATCGTTATCGCCGGCCGAAGCGTTTGATCACGCGTGCGCACGCACTTTCTCTCTCTCTCTCTCTCTCTCTCTCTCACGCACACATACGCTCTCTCTTTCTTTATCTCTTGGACAATGATGTCTATATATGAACGTCGTCCTTTGTGTATTGTATTATATATGTACATATATAAACCTCGGATCGATTTGTGATTCGTGTGTTTGTGTAGTTTTTTTTTTATGTTTGTTGTGTGGTTGTTGGTATAGAACCGTTTACATACATGAATCTCTACGGATCTCTTTTGCTTTCTCTCTTTCACATTCTCTCTATCTCTCACTCTCTCACCAACGAATTCTTCTTTGCAAAAATCTTGCGCGATGACTATCGACGGCGATGATGTTGTTCTTCTTCTCCTTTTTCTCCTGGTGCGTTTATTCTCTTCTCACGATGCGATCTCCCATCAGAGTCAGAAATGAACGAATGAAAAACAATCAAGAAAAGAAAAAAAAAGGAAAAAAAAAAAATAAACAACAAAATTAGACGTAATTTACGGGAACTGTGTTAAACGCGTAACCGCGAATGAGGAACTTCTTTATTCGTCGTCTCGTTCTTTTTTTGTTTGTTTGTTTATGTCGGCCTCGTTTTCTCTTCGTGTCGACTGGCCCATGAGGGGAAGGGACTGGTGGTGCTCTCGATGGATCCTTTATTCCCGCTGATGCCACGAGACTCCATTTGGTTTTTCTTCTCGTTGTTTTTTTAGTCTTTTCATCTTATATTGTTTCAGTACTGGCCACGCGATGTTGACGCGTTTCTTTGTTCTCCTCGTTTTTTTTAGTTTTTTTTTTAGTCGTTTGTAAAACTGGAACGAGTTCTCGTTTTTGTTCAACCTCCATTTCCGGTGTCGTCGGTCGTCGCTCATCGCGCGCGTGCGCGCCGCCACATCGCCCCGTTCGTTCTTACTCGATACCGACAATTGTTATATTCGACTTTGTTTTTTGTATTTTTTGTTTTTATATATCTTCTTCGGGAGTTTGAGATCAGCGCATTGTCGGCAACGAGGTTTTCACGACGGGACACGAATACTGCGCGTTTTCCGGTGGTCTTGTATTAGGCGTTGCTCTCGTAGTTCACACCGGAGAGGCCGCGCCGCGTGAAGGTTTTTTCATCGGCGAAGGAAAAACACCAGAAAGTTCTTGATAATAATAATGATGGCAACCGACGTGTCGAGGAGTGGGGGAGAGGGTTTGGAAGTAGTAGTGTTGGGGGAGAGCGCGCGGGGTGAGCGGTGGAGAACTGGAGGGGGGGCTGGCTCGTTACGGATGGGATTTCGGAGTCCCAATGGCGTCGTAGGGACGCCATCGTTTGTTATGACGCTCTCTCGATGTTTTCTTCCTCTTTCTTTTCTCCTGTCTCTTTGATCTCTCGTCTCATTTTTTCCGTTACCGAAACGAAAGAGAACTAAATCACGATATCACTTGAATGAAAAAAAAAAAGAAAAGAAAATCTCCTTGGCGTTGGAACGACGAGTCGTTCTCGAAAGTTCGAACACGCGTCGTCGTGTTTACGATTTCGTGGAAAGAGACGCGGAGCCACCGTTGGTTGCGCGTCGGTTCGTTCGACGAAAAAAGGGAAAAGATATTACCAAAAAAAAAAACAAAAACAAAAAAACCTCGATGAAATTCTTCGAAGCAGCATCGTCATCGACGTAGAGAAGAACGGCAGTGGCGCCATGGAAGGGCGGCGCGGACGGTGGTGGTGGGGAGAAGCTCTGACGCACATGCACACACAAAGATGTTGCCAGACACGGTTTCCTCCTCTCTCTCTCTCTCTCTCCCGGTCCTATTTTTCTTCCTTTTTGTGTGTGTTAGTGTTTTTTTCTTTCTCTTTCGGCACAGCAGCGATGGGGTACTCTCTCTACTCCGCCACGAGAGAATAATAATGATCCGGAGAATGGAAGGGCTGCAGCCAGCGGCTCGAACGAAGGGACAGGGGGAAACAGAGGGATGGTGAGATCACGATGGTGGTGTTGGGCTTCCGACGATCTTTTTCGCTTCTTGATGCTTCTGCTTCGTACGCAACGTATATAATCGTAAAGACGTGTATATACGACATATATATTTTATATCCGTAGCTTGGTGCGGTAAAGAAAAGAGAAAAGAAAAATCATTCCTTCTCTTTCTCTCTCTTTTTCCGTTTTTAAAACTCTCATTCCTCAGCTGGGCGTCTTTTCAACGTCGTGATGGTGGGTACTCGTAATGGTGATTATTATTATTATTATTGTTGATGTTGTTGTCGCGGTGATGATGTTTCACGGTCGTCTTCTCTCTCTCTCTCTCTCTCATTCACGCATGCTCTCTTTCTCTCTCTCTCTCTTTCATTCGAGTATTCAACTCGAGACGAAAGCGGCTATTTGCTCGTTGAATTGCGCATGCTCGAGTATGAGTGAATCCTTGCAGCTCTCGAATTGTTGCTGTTGCGTCGTGCTCGTTGTCGTCGTTGTCTGTATATCCTCGGGTTCGGGCTCGGTTCTCTCGTATAGAACGCAGATCGAGCCGTTCTCACCGATTCTGTAGGAGACCTCGGCCGGATCGATCCACATCGTCAATTCGCTCGGGAACAACGTGTGCAACAAAGTTGGGACAAGACCGACGTTCGCACCGGCTTGAGCTATGACCGGATCCATTTTGCCGTTAATACGTATGCAACGATAGCCGGAGCCGCGATTCGGACGATCGGGAAACCAATGGTCTCTGTAACGACGTCTCAGCACATCGGTCAACGATGTTTTGAAGAGCTCGAGCTGACGCTCGGACAACTGGCCAGCCTGGAGCCTCAATAAATGCACGAGAAAATCCGCCGCTGACACGATCTCCAGTCTCATCGTGACGAATTTATGATTGTTCGGCGACGTTGTGAATATTATTTTACGATTTTTTTTGTTTTTTGTTTTGTTTTAAATGTCTTTTATTCTCGTTTTTTGCTTAGTCAGTGGAGCAAAGACTCGAGTTTCGACGTCGCGAATTTCCGATCGGGTGGAAAATTCGTTTTTTCTTCGCCGTAACAGCCTCGTCGCTCGTTTCGCTCTCGTTCTCGGAACGTGGTGACGACGTCGTTGTTTCTTCGCTCGAGGTGAGATTCGAGAGACGTGGTGGGGGGAAAGTGGCGGAATTTTTTGTTTCTTCCGTTGCTCTTCTCCGTATTGATAGTTTCCTTCGGTGTGTCCACTTTGTTTCGGATGATATATATGTGTATACGCGTTTCTTTATTATTTGTCGTTTTGTTATTTGGCACGAGAGACGACGATGGCGTGTGTCACGGCACGATAATGCGACGACGACGATGTCCAAGCGCTACTTTCGAATCTGACCGAGTCTCGACAAAATGGCGTCGCCGCTGACCGTAGCGATCGTAACAACGTTGGCACTCCAGCGCGAACGACGAGAGCCTCGTTACAATTGCTGGGCGAGCAATGATAGTGAGACGTGGAGGACGAAGACGACGACGAGAAACGTAGCTGCCCTCGACGTTTTTTCCTTCGCTTTCTCGAAATGCTTCTTCCGTTTTTCGTCTTTTGCCCCGCGTACGACCCTCCACCACAACGACTAAATGCGCGATATGCCACGAACGAGTCTCTTGAATTTTATTCGTAAATCCTTACGCGAAATCGGTGAAAGCCTTCTTCTCTCTTTCTCTCTGTTCACTCGCGTCTCGGTTCGCGTTTGCCTGAAAACGCTTCGGCGCGTCGTTCAATTGATTCGCGACGTATAGCTCGGGAAAGCGAACGTACGTTTTGCGCGTCTGCGGTATCACTGAATTTCTTTACTGCTCTTTATTACCCGTATCGCGCACACGATCGAACGATCACAAGCACGACAAACGAATTTCGTCAACGATTTTCTTTATCTTTTTTCCTCGAAAACTCGACTTTATTCGACACTCGCACGATAACCGTACCGTTCTCGTTCTTTCTTTCTCGCTCTCACTCTTTCTAACCACACGCAAGTCTCCACGAACCACACCTCTTGACTGTCGACGACTTTCTAATGGTGGCGAACGTCGATGCCACGGAGGTAGCCTACGGAGTCTCTTTGTTCGGTGGGTAGCGAGGACGGCTTGGGAAGGGGCAGGAGGGGAGAAGACTTGCGCAGTGTCGACCAATGACAGATGCTCTTGGGACTCGTTTATACGGGGTCACGTGACCCTCTCGCGAGAGAGCTCTGCGCGACGAGTGATGCGCCATGGACAATTTTTACGGCACGGCATATAGACACGTATACGTATATATCTATATGTCGTACAAATAATACTGTATCTCGCCAGCAAAGTTATACACAGCCACACACACGCACACACACACACAAACGATATTCGTGGCGTATATTTTCTAGCTGTATATTTTGCTCTGTACCCCGTGAGCGCGTTCCCCGATGGCCCCGAAATCGAATAGAGGCCGTTCTCCCACAGAGCTCGCACGGTGTTGCTGAACTGCCGCGTCTGGCTCTTGCTGCCAGAGACCAGCTCGAACTCTGTTATTGTGGGTTGCATTAATGCAACCCGAGTATTTTTGCAGTATCAGCGCGTAAAACTTGATGCATCACCCAAAGTCGAGATCTCTCGTGTGTTGACACGCTTACGTAGGTAGTACGACCGTTCTGCTAGAGAAAATTGCATCTCACACGCTCCCCGAAGAGGTGCGTCAACTTGGTCGTGCGTCAGTTTACGATGAGATATGAGAAAATCGAAACGTGGCGTAAATACGTGTTGAGTAATTGATTAAATATATATCCATATATATTTAAATATAGGAAAAATTAAACAAAAGTCTGATAAATATTATTGAATAAATACCTTGTATATACCTTTTTCCACGATTTTCCACGAAGATTAAGGTCCAATGGATTTTTTTAAGTTTCGTCGAACGTTCGCGCGACCGCTTTCAACTTCTATTACTCCTATATCTCGCGTTATACTAGTCGGTATACTTGGTACAAGACCAAGATACGTTCTCTCCGTTAAAGTGGATATACGTATACACGCCAACGTCTAAAGAGAGTCGCCCTTCTCTTCGCAACGGCGTTTACAAGTATATCGGGAGCAGGTCAAAGGCTCGAGATATTTTTCCATGGATCTGTTGCGGCCGTGTCGCGTTCTTCTTTCGCGACACACAAAACACGCGATAGGAGAAAAGGATAATATAACCTATATATATCTTTACAGGTTTGCACACCGAGTGTGACTCCGAAGAATAAATAAAACGCGTGGGTGCTGACAGAGATACGGAGAGAGAGAAAAAATGCAGAACAAGAGGTGGGGGGGGGGGGAGCGAGAGAGAAAGATTGACCGTAGACACGATATATAGGAGTTAGAGCGAATCGTGGGCTCGTTACGGTCGTGTCTTAGCGCGGAGGGGGTGTCTTTGCTATAACACAACATAGACTGACCCGGGCAAGATGAAACAGTTACAAATTGTTCTTCTTTCTTTTCGTTAACGTAAAATACTAATTCTACGCAGTACCTTGTCGATATAACGATATAGTGGACAAAAGTAGAAAACCGGAAATACCGAGAAAAAAATAAAATAAAAATAATTACAATTCCAAATACGCAGAGAGTTTTAATATCTGTCTCGTCTTACCCCCGTTTCCCCCGACGCTTCACGAACAATAGCACTATTTACAACCTGGTATAATAAATGTTACCCACAATAGTGTGTAATTCACCTGAAATCCTGACCCGTTTGCCCATTGTCTTTTCTCTCGGTATATCGACACTACGGATCAGACGCGAACTGCTTACCCTTCCCCGATCTGTTTTATAACGTTTCGAAGTATAAATCGTCGCAACGCTATTTAACGTTGAATTTCGCAATGCTCGATCGCATAGAGACCGATACTTGATTCTCGAGCATTTTTCGCTCTCTCTCTCTCTCTCTCTCTCTCTCTCTCTCTCTCTCTCTCTCTCTCTTTTGATCCTCGTGAACTCTCCAGCTCGCGAGAGAAAAAATCGAGAAAGGTGTCGCACGGTACGATTTGAGAGTCACTGCTCGAGGAGCTTCGCGTACTTTGGCGTGTGCGCTGCGCTGCCCCCCCCCCCATCCTCTCTCACGCTCAGACCCTCGGGGGATAAAATCCCGACGACGATGAACGCCGGGAGTGAACGGAGAGATGCTCGAATTCGCGCTTGCCTATGTGTGTGTAAGCTCATGCGTATGTGTATGTATGCGCGCGCGTCTATGGCTAACGCGAGTCTCGCGCCGACGGGAATAGGAAAGCGGGCTAGAATCGTTAGAAAGCCACCGCTACCGTATTATACATCGTTCCAGGGTATAATAAACGTACATATATACATCCATACATATTTATTTATTTATTTATTTACTTAATTATTTATTCATTTACATATATATTTATCGTCTTTTTAATTTCATATTTAAAAAAAACCGGAATAAATCCTTTCTCGAACATTTTTTTTTTAACGTACACCAAAGTTCGACGAAAAACGAATTACACGCTCGAGCGAGAAAAAAGAAAAGAAAATAAAAGCAAAGAAGAAAAAAAGAAGGTAGGAGTCGAACGCGAAGAGTGCGTAACGAGTGTCTGAGTCACTTTGCGAAAGCGCGCTCGAGCCTGTCGGGGCTCTTGATCGAGCGGTGCACGCGCGTGTCTCTACGTGTCCGTACGTCTCTCTGTGTGTGTGCGCGCGCCTCCTCGTGCACGGGAGTTAACGATGACGATGCTCGCTAACTTTATACGTATGCACATATACATATATATATATATATATATACTCGAACATTCTGAATATATATATATATATATATTTGTATGTGTATTTAGAATGTTCGAGCAATCTTTTTTAATTTTCATCGAAATCGACGATCGTTATCGTCGTCTCGAATCGACGTGTCTTAGTGAAATCATCGCTTTTTATGGATAGAAAAAAAGAGAGATTTTTGCGTATTATATTTGGATTCACTTTATACGAGACAAGGTCTCTCTCTCTCTCTCTCTCTCTCTCTCTCTCTCTCTCTCTCTCTCTCTTTCTCTCACACTCCTCGGCACTGTGATTAATTCATATCGCGTGTTTCTTTGGAATATTTATCGATTAGAAGCGATGACCAACGAAGAATTTTACGAAAACGAAAAAAAAAAGAAAAGAAAACGTAATTTCTCATATTCGAATAAACGTTTAAATTAAAAAAAAAAAAAAGAAAAAAGCGTTTCTTCGATCAATGCATATTTTCTATCGTACCGGTTGGTACAATTTCTAAAAGTCGAATCGTATCGAACTTTCGATCGAGTCGAACGTAATCGCGAAATATAACTTTCTTATAAATAAATAATCATTGAAATAAATATTCTCGTCGTTGTTGATCGCGCGAACAAATCGTACCTGGTACTTTCGATTACATAATTAATGGGCTTTTTTTTTGTTTTGTTCTTTTTTTCATTACGGAACTACAATTATTCCAACACTTATAGAGACCACTTGAGACTATTTTCGATGTTAAAATATGATTCTTCTCTCCGTAACAGGTCGTCAACGGCTTGGCACCGTAACGACGTCCGAGAGGTCCGCGGTATTTCCTCCGAAAATGGATTTGTTGCCCGAAGCAAACGATAATTATAATCGGCTCGTTTCGGACTCGGTGTTTTTGCCTCGAGAAATTGAGCGAACCACGTTGCTTTATGTTTCTCTATATATTTCCTATAGTAGGCGAATCTTTTTCCTCGTTTATCTCGGTCCAAATATTCATCTCTCTCTCTCTCTCTCTTTCTCTTTCTCTCTTTCTCTCTCTCTCATTCCGCGAAGCTATGCGTTCGCGCGGGCAGAACCAACGGCGGGGTGAACGGCCGTACAAGCGAAACGTTACTATTCTCGTCATTCTCGTGAGCGCCGCGGTCTAGCGACAATTTATTCACGAGCGCGCGCGCGCGTTCCTCTTGGTGCAACTTGCATATATATATATATATATATATATATATGTATATACATGTATGTTTATGTGTGCGTTGGAAAGAGCTTAGCTGTAACTATCGAGCTCGTATATCGACCCCTCGCGCAATCTCGCTATATACACACGTATATACTTCCCGCTCGCGCTTCGTCAACTCTCAGAGATCTATTGCTACACCCATATGTACACTTACACTTACACGATATATGTGTATAGACTATATATCTTTCATGATTCTCGTTCTCGTGCCAAAAGCAAAACAAAAAAATAAATAAAACAACGTAAAATAAGAAAAACACGAAAATGCATTATGGAACACACACGTGTCGTAGACGATTCGTAATGATCGATTAGAGACTGAGAAAACACAATAGGAAATAATGGTCTTGAATTTATTGTTCAAATTTTATTCAATTTTGCGTCACTTTACATATTTTTCATAATGAGAAAAATGTTATCGAGTTAAATCGATTAATATGGAAAATTTAATTTAATTTAATTTAACAAGAAGATTTTTATTATTACGTTAATTCTGTTATGATTTTGTCGAAAGAGATCGAACCTGATGTGAATCGATATTTGTCTCGGGCGAATCGATCGAACGTTTGATTTCACGTTTAATTTTTACGATTCGAAGAACTCTCTCTCTCTCTCTCGCTCAAAGTTTTATTATTATTATTATTTGTGTATCTCGATATAACGTTTATCCCAGGAACCCCGTTACACACGATCCGTAGAGTCGGCGAAGAGATACATTTTGTACATCTCGACGCGGTCTTCGTGTACAAAAAGAAAATAACTAATACGGCTCGTACTTACTACGTAGCCAAGGGAGACTGTTGGCATGAGACTGCTGAGCAGTTCTTTTACTATCTCTCTCTCTCCCTCTCTCTCTCTTTCTCCTCTGTTTCTCGTGTTCAGAGGACTCGAAGGAGTCACGAGGATCGAGGCGGATCGAGGTCCCTCGCAAGAGACGAACGAGTCCTCTCGGTAGCTTCGTGAGATCCGAGAGAAGAACTGCGAGACCGTGGGTAGACGGAGTGGGGATGGAGCAACGAGTCAGCCATCGTGCTATGGGGCCCGATTGCTTCTAACTGTGTGGTAGGTCATCCCTACTCTTTCGTCTCTTCTTCTCTCTCTCTCTTTCTCGCCCCACCACTCCGCCCTTATGACCGCTGCGTTCCACTTATCGGACTGTCTTCGTTGCTTTTTCTTCTATACGGAGTTCGAAAAGTTTTCTCTCTCTCCCTCCCTCTCTCTCTCTCTCTCTCTCTCCTTCTTTCTAACTTCAGCACTTCTTTTTACACAGGATTTAATTTTGTCCTAAAGAATTATTGAAATTTCCTACTTACTGACGCAAACTAATATACACATTAGAATCGTGTTTCTTTTATCGACATTTTGAATAAAAGACGCTGAAAAATGTATAATTCATAAATAATTTAATGTGAAACCACATATATTTATATCCACGTGTTTTCTTCTTTCGTAGAGATTTAATTTCTGCGTCGAAGAATTGGCGCGATTTTCTATTTAAGAAAACAAGCTGACGTACATATCAATATTGTTTTCTTTTTTATCGATATTGCGAATCAAACACGAGGAAGGATAAATATATATCTATTTAAATCGTATTCAATATTTCATATTTAAAATAGACTTGTATCGAAAATTAAAGAAACGAAAGAAAAAAAATAATAAAATATGTAATTACATTTACATACGAATAAATACGTTGCGACGTTTTCAAAGTTTCTACGTTGATCTTCGTTGACTGGAGACGTTCTCGACGCTTCTCAGGTAGAAAAATTCTTCCATCAGATCCGGCAGGAGAAGATGAATTCTCGAGAGGTAAATGCAAGGGAAGTGCGGTCGGCGAAAGGGGGGGAGGTCTTCACGAACGAGGCCCGGGGGGTTTCTCGAAAATTGACTTTTCGTCGTAAGGCTGATAATGGGTTCCGGCAGACAAATTTTAGGGGAGGAGGGATTCTGGCAAGACTAACGTCGCTTTCGATATACCTCGACTCTTTCAAATATTTGTCTCGAAAAAACATTCGACGTCTCGTTTCCGATACCGAGAAAAATGGAATTAAATCAATTTCATGTTTCTTTTTTTGTATTGTTACGAATTACACATTTTTATGTGAAACAATTTTCAGTTATTATTTTTCGAGGCTATTTCCACGAATGGTGGATGAACAAAATGGAGGCTTCGACATTGCGAAATACGAGAGAGAGACAGAGAGAGAGAGAGAGAGAGAGAGAGAGAGAGAGAGAGCGAGAGAGGTGGAGCGAGAAGCAGTCTCGAGTTCACGCCCGAATCAATCATCCTTCATTACCAATAATTCGCCGTTCACGCGATCGTACACTCGCGAGTAGCGTGAAGTCCGTGACCCACTCGCAAGCTCCGATAGAGCCGAGAATCAGCGAAAATAACTTTCGTCGGACAATGCGCGAGCTTGATACGAGAACGCTAATAATATTAACAGATTTGTTGATAATCGGAATATTTTATTTAACTCTGCAATAAATTTATTTACGGGTAAAATTTATCCTCTACCCCCCAGTCAGAAAAATGTTGACCTTTCCGTTTACACGAATATAATTCAACGCGACTATTATTACTTCGCTGGTAACCGTTATCATCGTTCGCGACGAATTTCTCAACTAATTTGAACGATTCGATTGAAAAAAAGGGAAAAAAAAGAATGCCAATAAATATCGATAAAATCGACCGCTTAGCCATGCGCAAAATTAAGTCTGTGTGAGTGAATTTCGAGTAAGAAAAAGAAAATGGCAAAAAGAGGAAAAGACGAACACTTTTTGTAAACAAAAACAAAACAAAAACAGAAATAATCCGTTGAAGACAATAAATATAAAAAATAAGAAAAGCAAAACGAAAAATTATGCGACGAAAAGAACGTATTCCAAAAATATAATTTACCAATAATAATAAATTCGACCGATTAAAAGAAAAAAGAAAACAAAAAAATTGTATCTATATATAATTCATCAGCAATCGTCGCTTGACCGTATTTTCTTTTTTAATTGTCAATCGTCTGAACGGTCACATAAATTCTCGTGTTTCTCGATATCCATCGCTGAATTCCCATTTATCCGTGAATCGTCCTTGTACCTGCGTCGCGACGTCTCCTTGTAAATATCTTCGTGTTATATTCCAACGTTCGAACAGCCTTCGAAGCGTATCGATACGATTATAAATCTCGATTCGTAACAGTTCTCGATATAACAATCGGGATGTATAGCGATCTTCGTAGGAGGTCGTAGCGCGAGAAAATCGCGAAAAGCAGTTTCTGGTTAACGTCACGTGGCCCGGAATCTCGTGTTTCTTGTTCAGAACGTATCGTGGGTCCTTCTGCGTCGCACGCGCCGCGTGCGGAACAACGTTACGCGACGTTTCCGCCATACGGTTTTCCGGGTGTGTATATATGTGTGTGTGTATATATGTATATGTATATACATAATATATATGTATAAATAGTAGCCGAAGGCCCATATGGCTTTTGCATCGATCACCAGGCTGGAGATAATGGGAGAAGGGGAGATTCACGTGTTAGGCCACGTGACGAACGTAAACGTCACGGAAAATCTGTAACGTCGATCGATTATCCCTTCGAACGAAATTCGCATCGTAAATAGAAAAGTTTATTGATACAAATTTTCAAACAGATTATTTTCCATCGTACTAGAAATGTTAAAAAAGAAAAGTTATTTTTATAAATGTAATGTTTTACGTGGAATGTTTTATGTAATGGTGATAGTGCGATTACGATTTTGATCAATTAGCCAACGTGATTCAACAAATTTATCGATAGAAGAATAAAACAAATGTTTAATTAACTTCGAGGCTGTTAATAAAAATGAGAAATGTAATTATGAAACTGCAAATATTTAAACAAAAAAATGAAAAATATAAATATAAATATAAAAACGAAAATATAAAGATAAAACGGAGGTGGGTCGAACGATACCATGGACGAGTTTCTCTATCGGTAATAGGTACGTGTAAATTGGAGAACGTAGGATATGACACGGCGTCGCATACGTTATGCAGCAAAAGTTTTCGGCGAAAGTAGACCCCGTAATTCGTTCGTGCGTTATGCGTAAAACTCGCCAAAGACCGAGCGTACGGAGTCACTGTTGCTAAAAATAGCCGACGAAGAGAGAGTTTGCGAATTGTCGATTTTAAATCGTCGAAGGACGGAACGAGCTCGAGATCATTTTTCCTTCGAGAATAACGAATCGGTATAAATGTATACGCAATAAGAGATATACGTTTATCATCGATCTTATAAAACTGTATTATTTTCGACCCGAATATCAAATGAAATAAAATAAGATAAAATAAATAAAGATAATCAATATATATTTAATAATACGCGTATTTAATATAGACGGCGCGTGTATAAAATTTGAAGAATCGATTCGATAGAAAAATTCTTTTCATTCATAAATTTTATAATTGATTTTGATAATAAGTTGAATTAATTTACATTTCGTTTAATTCCCATACGTGGCGGTATTGTTCCGAGAAAATCTATTACGTGGACGAAACTATCTTCTCTTCTCTCTTCCTCTCTCTCTCTCTCTCACTCGCTCCTGTTGGTAGGTATTATTTATCTAATTAAACGAGGCGTAATGCTCATCCACCTCTCTCTCCGATAATGAATAAAGTCTCTTCTATACGTAACGTAACATCTGTTCTGCATTGATAAAATAATAGTCGGTCAGTGAACGTACATTCGATGAATAATTCAGCGATGATTTATATTTGGACCGAAAAAATCTCGTCGTTCATGCAGAATCGTAACAGAAGGAGAAGATTTCGTGGAGCTGAATGTCGTCTCGTCGATCGTAATGGAACTTTCTTTTACTACGTCAAAGCACAGGGGGAAAAAAACGAAGATAATAAACGACCGAGAGCGCGTTATGCGTAGATCGTTCGTGTCTCGTTGCGTGCTTACGTGACCCCCCGGACGTTTATACTTCGGGTCGATTTCGTCGACATAACAGAGACACGCGAGTGATATTTTTTTCCTTCCGGAGTAAATATTATAACAACGAGATACGCGGCTCTACACGTTCTTTCGAGTTTTCGAGGGTCGGCTTCGAGACGCGACTCGTCCTGGCAATCGTAGTATTTTGTTATTAGTTTTGATAACGAAACATTGTTTCGCATAAAAATTGTAAAAAATTGAAGAAAATGAAGATATTGTATTCGTGTTGTATGGATAATTTTTGATTCTAGGAACAATTGGTAAGGTTGTTTTGGACGAAAAGATATTTCGACCCGCAACACTTTCGCTACGATCCTTCAAGGGCAATACGAATTTTAGGGTAAACGGGAGAAACGGAATTTTTATTCATCCAAAATAGCTTGAATATAATTAAAAATGTCCCGTACAACACGAATATCCGTGTTTCAAAATTCTGCTGGATAAAAAGTGGAAAAAATGTGAAAATTTAATTCTTTCCCTTTTTAGCGAAACGATTTAAAAGACCGCGAATTGGATCACGTTATTCGTGTTACACGGATAATTTCCGATTCTTCAAACTCCCAATAGAGTCTTTTTGATCAAAAAAAAAATTAGTATCTCGTCAAGTGTCGATGGCCGATATTCATAATTTAATTCCGAGATTTAAGGTAGGTCGGAGAGGACGAAATTTCTTTTTCGTCCAAAAAGACGTCATAGGGGTTTTTCGTAATCCGAAATTTCCCGTACAACACGAATATCACGTTTGTAATCTCGTTTTTATTTCAATTCGTTCGTCAAAAACTCAAAAACTGTATTTTCACATTTTTCGACCGACGAATTAAGAGTTCATGAACGTAAATAGAGAAAACCGCTGGTTCATAAAGCGAGCTTCGTATCTAACAATAAATATCGCGGAGAGATACACCGTACAACTTTCAATTACAATTTTGTTTTTCACATTCTCGACCGTCTCTCTCGTCAACATTAAAAAGACGTCGACTTATGCGCGAGATGTTTTTCTTCGATTGCTGAACCACGTTAGTCTCTCTACCGGTGGCGTATATGCACACTTAAAAAAAATCCAGAAAAATAACACGCGCATGCGCACGCGGCATCGATCTCCTAATATGCGTTCTATAAATTCAACATATCCATATATCACTCGTATGGTCTCTCCCCGCTCGACATGAACGTTTTTACTCGAATTTAACGACGGCCGACCTCTTTCTCTCGTTTCGAGGTGTAAATTAATCGCCAAAAAAAAAAAAACTCGTTAAATTATATTTTGTTTTATTTCGAGGAAAAAAAAACTTTTTTTGCCATTTTACTCTCGTATCGGGGCGAATTATTCGTCTCACTCGTTGCTCAATTTCCGACGATCTCCTTATCGAGTCTCTCTCCGTCCGCTCGGACACGATGTGGACTCTCGGTTCAATCGAACGATACGACATGACGCATATTTACCATCTGGTATTAACGAGTCTCCACGGATCTCTCGTTTATACGAGACGCGTACGAAGACTCGACGTGTTGTCTGTCTTACACGCACGACGAAAGCCCATGTATGTCAACACCTTCGAAAAAGTATAATTTTGTATTGCTTATTCGAATTACATGCCCGCTTTTTTTTTTGTTTTTTGTTTTTTGTTTCTTTTTCTCTCTGTTCCTCCCTCGATCGTCGACACCGTGGGCAGCTAAAGCGTTTACAAAATATATTATTGTACACGTGTGTGTGTACACAGCGTGGACAAACTTTCGTCTCGGAAATCGTCATCTCATCCAACGCGGGAGGCGGGCGAACGATTATTTTTTAAACAACGACGAACAATGATTAAATAGAGATTATATATTTTTTCTTTTTATTATTTATTGTTTCCAACGTATTGGAATTTCGGATTTTTACGACACGTTCTTTTTTTCTCCTTTTTTTTTGTGCGTTTACGAACTTTTTCTATCGTACCGAATTCATCAGACGGGAGAATTGCGAAAGGTTCACCTCAGGCACGGAACGTCCTTCCAAAGTCTAATGTTCCTGTAGAGAATTCATCAAACTCCGGAAGAACGAGTTACCTTCCGGTCGAACGATTCGATGACCGGCGAACGGCCAAGCGGTCACCGCACCAAGTATTGTCAGGATTAAATTCGGCGATCGTTATAATAATCGCCTAATTAACGAACAATTTATAAAAACAGTAAAGATAACAAACGATTATTATCGCGAGTAAGAAAATTAATATTATTATTATTATTATTTTTATTATTTTCATTATTATTGTTTTGTTTAAATATTTATAGTTATTCTCGTTCGAACGTTTCGACAACGGCATCATCGTTGTTATTACCGATCGTACGAAGCGAGAGATCTTTCCCGAACGCGTCGTGCGTCGTTTGCCAGCGATATCGTTGTTAACGATAAGAGGAGGTAATCGAAGGCCGACGGCTATTTAAATCGAGATTTTTCGAGACGAGACGCGAAGCGAAACTCGAGCACGATCGATACGACGAAGAAGTTTCGATACCGAACTCGATTTTACATAAGCTTTTGCATACGTATACCCCGAGTTTTCGTGACACGTACGAAGTAACAACTTTTTTTGTACACAGCGCCATGTCGGGTCACGAGTAGGTATAGTCATTTATAAAACATACGCCCGCGTCTGATAATAAGGATAGCATAATCGCGAGTGAGTCGTAACGATTCTCACGTTTTATTCTTTTCGTATCGCTCGACTCCATGAATTATCAATTTCTGTACACGACGTATTCCCAACGTACTGAAACGCTTTTCCGGTCAGTTTCCTTGTTCTTTTTGTTTTCTTTTCGAATCACGGAAGGATTGCTAAGTTTGTTGTGTAAAAGACGATCGACATCGATTTCCAAATCGTCGAGTATGATTCATAATCGAGTGAGACGAAAGTTTATATTTTAAGATTTTTATTCTTTTTGATTTTTGACAAAGGTAAAAGTACGTTGACCGTCGTAAATTATCGTGGACGAATCTGTTTGGGTCGTAAAATTACTGGTTTTCATGAACAAAAGCGTCAAAGAATGGGCGAAAATGTATCTTAACGAGGTTAATAACGAGTCATTATTTGTGTCGTCTTGTACAAGGGTTCTCGAGTTTATATACCGGGTGTCCCTACTTTAAATGAGATTATAAATATGAGGAATTTTGCACTCAATTAGGACACTGAATATATCTCGTCCTGTCCGATATCAATGAACGTGGAACGTACCGGGTGTCCCATTTCAATCAGATTATCAATATACCGGGTGTCCTGTTTAAACGAGATAAACAACATGCCGAATGTTCCATTCGATTGGAGCATGATATATACCCAACGGCCCATTTCGATCGGATGCAGAATACACCGGGTGTACAGTTTTGAAGAAAATGCGTAATATACCGAGTGTCTCATACGAATAGAAAAAAAAACGGATTTCATATACGTGAAATATAGAAGACACAATTTTGTCGATGAACGTACGTGCTAAAGGAAGGTTATTGAAGAATTTAGCTGCGAGCACGTAGTGCAATAAAAATTTGAAAACAAAGAAATAAATAAATAAATAAATAAAGACGCCGATTATACTTCGCGTGGTAAAGTCCCGAACGAAAAATACACCGAGGTCTCGGTGGTCTATCAATAGTCGCTAATTCCTCGTATATGCTCCTACTCCTTTTACTCTCTCGTTCTCGTATTTTGTACTATATGCTCGGTACTATATATAGCGCATACGCTTCGTGCGCAGTGCAGCTAGAGTTGAGGCAGGTCGCGACACCGAGAGCGCAGATAGCGACGAGTACTTCGTGATTTTTATTATTTCCCGTTGACGAGCGTTGATCTCGCCGTAATTCATAGTGCAATTATAAATAATGGGTTTACGACCATTATATAGGTATATATTTTTGTTTTTATATCGCGATTTCCTTCTTTTTTTTGTTTTACTTAATTCCTTATTCCTCGGAAAACCATCGTAATTTATGTTGGTCAGAATAGCAACGAATATTTTCTTATCATTTTTTTTCATTCCATTATATTTTAATCTGAATTCCTCGATTAGCGGGTCTTCGCTCTATCGTCGCTACGATAAAAATTCTATTTTCATCATTAGACGCGATTGTTCGTTATTTCCTCGTCGAGGTACGACGAAAAGCACTGCCTGCGCGCACAAACTGATAAAGCATCGTACGATGGATTTTCAAGGTCTGCGCAAACGAAATCGAGTCTCTGGTTCTGTTTAAACAACGATGAGCTACAATTGTTTCTACAAGCAGGTAGCTCGACGAGAACTAAGCTCGTTCGTATCGTGCTGTGATCTGGAGAGAAGGGATCAAAGGGATCGATTTTTCGTTCGATATACCAGCAAAAGGGACAAAAGGGGGGAAACGGAGATCGTGGATACCCAACGGCGAGGATACCGCAGCGAGTAGTGCGACGGGAACGAAGGAATGCGATCAGGGGTTTTTGAGACGTTGAGACGCGAGAAACGAGTTGGTTGTGTGCGTGGTACACGTGTATGCTGTACCTGCTGTTTCGATGTTGATTTACTTACCTCTATATTTCTATATATAGATTCTGTATATATATACTATACGCGTGTGGGTTTGTTCTACGGATGATTAGAAAAACTTACGTATATAGATTTATTACATCGGGTCATTTATTACATTTATTGACGTTTATCAATATTTATCAACATTTATTACATTTATTGACGTTTCTCAATATTTATTAACATTTATTAAAATTTATCTCTAGGTACCATCGAAAAGATTTGGAAAGAACGTATACGTACGTTAACGAAATGTTTTTTTTTTAAATATGGTATTCAACCCCTAGTGGGGCATAACCGTTATCGAGGCGGGCTCACGGGCAAGCTAGCTTCTCGCGCAAAGCTTAGGAGTCCCATCGCCCCCGCGAACGCCAGGTTGAAGCCATTTGTGACAGTGGTCTCTAGGATGCCCTTCTGACGTCCTCGAGCCCGCTGCATCTTGTAATTAAGTGAAAGGGTGCATATCGTTGTGGCACCTCTTGCAGACCAGGTCCTCTGCGATTCCCAGTCGCACTAGGTGCTCTTCAGTGTGCCAGTGACCCGTAACTAGTCCCACCACCGATCTCAATTGAGATCGGTCGAGGAGCGTTAGCTCGGTCCCTAGCTTTTCCGCGGGACCAGAGGACAATGCTCTTGTGTGCCTCATCCCGGGGACCTGCTCCCAGAGGTCCGCAAAGCGCTCTGTGGCCGACTTTATCGTCGTCCCACGCACAAACTCCTGGGTTACCCTTATGGGGCACAGACCTGCCGGATCAAGCCGTGAAGCATCGAACTTGGCGAGCTCGTGCGCCCTCATATTGCCCTGAATGCCGCTGTGACCCGGCACCCAGAGCAGCTTGACTCTGTTGGAATTGCCTAGCTGTGTCAACAGGATTGCGCAGTCCTTGATCAGCCCAGACTTAACTACAACACCGTGTAGAAGTCTGAGCGCGATACGATTGTCACAGCATATGTAGATATGATTGCCATTGTAACCTTTGTCCAGAATACTGCGGGCAGAAGCCCTGATGGCAAACAGTTCCGTTTGGAGAACAGTCGCGGTGCGGGTCAGGGTTTAAGACGCTTCCATCCGTGGCCTCCCACACCATACGCCTGCGTTTCCTCCTGCGCTCGATTTGGCCACCCGTGTACCAGGCTAGTTCCTCGGGTGACAGTATGCAGCCTTGGTTCTCAACCTACGTCTATCTGTTGGGGAAGAGGATCAAGTAATTGAATTGGAAGTGGTGCTCTCGCGGGCACCAGTCACCGCCAAGTCGGGTAATCTGCGCTAGATCCCCCGCTCTCGATAGGACTGAAGCATGTTCGCAAGCAGCACCTTTCCACTGTCTGCTGATAAGCAGCCGACTGCCCACGTTTCTCCCCCCCCCCCCCCGCCTCTGCTGTGATGTGTGGGGACAGGATGTTGAGCAAAATTCCCAGAGCCAGGGCAGGGGTAGTGCGCATTGCGGCTGTTATCCCCAGTCCTGTCAGCCTGTAAACTTTGTCCAAGGCCTGCCTGATTTGCCCCCACTTTAGTGCGGGCCACTAAACCAGGGAGGCATAGGTTATTTGCGGGACCAGGATAGCCGTGTAAATCTATCTGACCATCCTGGGTTTTAGGTTTTAGTTGCGGTCTAGCATCACTTCCAGATAGCGAACCTCTGAAGAGAACGCCAGCTCAGCCCCGAATATGGAAGGGGGCCTCATATTGAAGCACTTCTTCCTGGTGAACAGTACCATCTCCGTCTTACGGGGGTTGACCCTCAAAGACTTTGATACGCATCAGTTCTCCACAATGTCGAATGCCTTCTGCGTCTCGCTTGTCATTACCCCCGAGGGATTGCCGCCGATGGCAATGCAAACGTCATCGGCAAACCCCTATACCTTTACCTCCCGAGCCTGCTCAGGAGAGCGTTGACAACCATGAGCCACATCAGGAGGGAGGTTACTCCACCCTGTGGGTACCTTCTATTGACGTGCACCCTGACGTCATTCCCACCGAGGCTGGCTGTAATAATTCGCGATTGAAGCATGAAGTCCATCCATTCGATGACCGTGTCTTCAACTTGGATTTCCCTCGCCGCTTCGCAGATCGAACGAGGTGTTGTCAAACGCACCTTCGACGTTTAGAAATGCGCATCGGGTAGCTTCCTTCTTATTGAGGGCGCCTTCCATCTCGCAGACCAGGCTGCGAAGGGCCGTTTCCACGGACCTGCCCACCTGGTACAAGTATTGAGACAGCGGCCTGCCTCTAATGAGCCTGTCAACGAGTCTATGCATGGTCTTCAGTGGGAAAGACGTCAAGCTGATGGGCCTGAATGCCTTGGCTTGGTCATATCGGCGGCCCCCAAGTCTCCGTTAGGGAGGGTGACTCCACTAAGCTCAGATTGTGGGCCAGTAGCGAAGACTCTGCGAAGTCTGGCCACTGAAAGTAGAGCCCCAACCTCATTGCAGAATTTTCCCCATGACTCCATTTTGGATTTCTTTATGGACTTCTTGTAGGTCCGCTGTTCATCTCTGTAAGCTGCCCAGTCCGTTTCAGTCTTTGTCTTCAAAGCTTTAGTGAGCAGGAGGCGAAAGCTGGAGTACAGTCTGCTCTGCTCCTTGTTCCACCACGCAATCCTTTTCCGTCTTTGCGTGTGATGAGGGGCAACGCAGCTTCGTAGACGCGGATGATGGAAGAGGTAAGCGAGCTCACTCCCTCCTCAATCCTGCCTCCCGTTCTTAGCCAGTCCCCCGCTTCCTCGAGCCTGCCTTCTAGGTCCCTCTTGTAGAGGTCCCAGTCGGTGGTCCTGGGGTTTCGATAGGTCACCGCGTCGTGCTGAGCCCCCTCGGCCGCCAAGCTGAAAATTGGCCAACGGTGGTCCACAGAGCCTGCTGTGGTGATAAGGCTAGTTAAAATGGGGGGGGGGGCCTCGTACCCCAAGGGCATTGTACAAGGCACTCTGACCCAAGTACCATTCAGCCATTGGCACGAGAGCTTCCACCTTGACTTGGAGAGTGGCCCGCGAGGGGACCTTCGGTCACCTTGACCAGGTTTTACACCGGACGGATTCCTTATAGCGCCCGTTGACCAGAACATTCCGCGACCCTCCGACCCAGGTCCCGGTCACCGTATGGCACTCCGTTACCCCGGCCGTCATGGAGTCACTTCATAATCTGGACGTCCCTCTATCCGCCATCTGAGGACTCGCCCGATCGGTCTCACCCATGTTTCCCGCGCCTCTTTACGAGGGGAAGGGAACCCGGGACGCAACAATGTACATATATATTTATTAGTGCGAACGCTAGTAAGATTGAATGTTTCATCAAAGTTTCGAATTAAAACAGAAAAAAAGGAAATTTAATAAATAAACAAAGATTTAAAATTATTGAAAAGGAAAGTGAATTTAAAGAACAAATTATTTATTTCGAAGCGCCGCTAACGCTCGTATCTATATTTTCAAATTGGTGCGAGTGGCCGCTGCGTTGCCTCCCCCGAAAAAAAACATCTGCCGGCTCGTCGAGCTCACACAGGGGCTTGGTAAGCAGCAGCGGCCGCGAGCATAAGGGCTTCAACGTGAACGCCGCCGGCCACGTCAGTAATGGTGCGTCGTTTATCCCTTTTCAGGCCCTGTTCCTCGCTCCTTCATCACAACCCACGATCATCCTCTCACGTCTCTCTCTCTCTCTCTCTCTCTTATTCACTCTTACACCAACTACAAAATTCCAAAAATGCACAAAGAAAAGAAAACGCCCAATTCCTCTCTTCGAAAAGATTTTTCCAGGAAGCGTATAAAGTTTCGAGAAGACCAGGCTTCTCGCGGCCGGGAGGTCACGTGATACGGAATATCCGTTCTCACAACTGCGTTACGAGAGGGCGCAGGAGGGCGCACGTGCGTGCGTCTGTGTACTATATGTGTGCGCCTGGATCATGCGATTAGTGTCTCGACGTAAATAGACGAGTCTGTAAGACAAGTGGATAAGACCACACTTCATTTTTTCGGGTTTTTAACCGTCTAACGACGATCACGATCAAAGAAAATATTATTTTTATTTTCTTTGTCCTTCGTGAAATCAAATCGTGACGATAAATAAAAAATTCTTATAAGCGAATTGTGAAAAAATCGCCATTTTATGAAATTTCGAGACGCAACGAGGTAACGTTTGAAAAAAAAAGAAATGAAATCGACGAAATTATAAATGAATTTTATACGATATTTCGTTGCGACGAAGAACGAAATTTGCAATAATATTGGCCCTTGACCGAGAACGAGGGGTGGGGGGTTGCATAACAGCGTTATACGGCAATCTCGTGCAGGATAAACAAGCGGCTTTGCCACGCAGAGACCGCGAGAGGACCGAAAATGGTGATGCAAAATGATAATTTATGACTCGCACTGGAGTGAGTGCGAGTGGCGGCACAAATACTGGTGTAGTGCACGCATTACCCGGTAGTTGGAAGAGAGGACGTGTACACAACGAGCCGGCACCGAGCCCCACGAGAGAGCGCCTGCTTTTCGGTAGCTACGGTGTTTCCGACGGCAACCGGGCGGTGGCGATGGCCCCACAATTTGTCCTGCGACGTTGCCATCTTTCTCTCTCTCTCTCTCTCTCTCTCGCTCACACACACATATACACACTGTCCCTCTTTCTCACTCTGTCTCCGGTGGTAATGTATAGCTAACTGGAGAGCAAGCGAACGAGAGAGCCTGCTCGCACCGAGAGATAATTCGTATAATGAAGAGAAATTATATATACGGGTCCTCGTACAAATAGAACACGAGAGAAAGAGAGAGCGAGAGAGAGAGAGAGGGGTGCGAGGGAGGAGGGAGCCAGAACGGAGGATAGAGGGCATAGAGTCATTTAGGGTAAAGTGGGGTAAAACGGCCCAATTCTCTACCCAGAGGATCTCTAATCGAGGCTTTTCCGTAAAAATACGTTTTTCTCAAAATTTATCAATCATTCTACATACATTCATTTCAACATCGATAAAGTAATTCAGTTTAAAAAAATATGCCCTTTTCTGCGATTTGAACAAATTGCGCGAATTAACGCAAGAAATTCCGTACAGTGATCCATATTCCCTGGCTTTATTATATGTAGGGATATATGCATATCTGTAGTATTTTCTGCAGTAGACGAGTCTCCAGAGAAGTTTAACTTGGGCGCATCTCTCTATCTCTCCCTCTCTCTCTCTCTTTTTGTGTGTGTCTCTCTCTCTGTCTCGCTGTCTCTCCCTCTTCCTAGCTAGTACGATTCCCACTACTCACGATCGTGTTTATCGATTTGACATTGTCCGGGGACCCTCGAGCATACACCCTAAAACCCCTTTTTTTTCTTTTCAATACTGCTATAATAAAGCTGGGTAGCTACGAGTAGTCCTCTAGCTATACGTATGAACAGCTGACGTTTCAATGTTCCCCGAATATATATGTATACATATATGTGTGCGCGTGCGGGGGGGGGGGGGGGGGAGGCACAAAATAGAAGTGGGCACAAAAGAAGTGCAGGTCAGACAAGGGACACTTGGTACATACATACATACACGTATACGAAGATACGTATATATATATATATATATATATATATTTATACGTCGAGGATTATATGGATGTACATTTCACTATTTGTTTGACGTTTTAATGTGCTGTATTATACATATATATCATTATTTCTTGTCGTGTATTTATTGTGTCAACTTATAGACAAATAATGTCAGTCAACACAGAAGAAATGTAGGTCTGAAAAAGATTTATATATTAACCTGGAGGATTATCCTAAGTCACTGTTAATTACGGTAACAATAATCTTGTTAAGTTCGCCACGATCCTATCGGTCAATTACATTAATAACATATTTCGAAATTTGTCGTTTCGAGATTATATTTTTCACAGCGTTTTTCTTCCTCGACAATTTTTCTCGCGACGAGGTATGTACGTGGAGTAAATCGTCGACGAATGCAGGTGCCCGTCGTGTCTCGACACCGAGTAAGTGAAATTTTTCGAAAATGGACAGTCTTCGCAGCCGTAGGCGTGGAATAACATCCACCGTGGCAGGTGAAACGAGTATGAAACGAACTGTGTACCTTCGAATAATCCATACGTATATATCTCACTCGTCGACGAACTTTGCGTATATATGGGTCGTTCCGGTCGTTAATGTCCGAGTCAACCGGAAACGATTATTTTTCATTCGTTCGCCATTCCAACGTTTTACGTTATGAAAATAGACGATCGAACAAATCTTTACCCCCTTTACCCCTCTTCGTATTTTCATTAAAATGATGCATCTACATTTTTTCTTTGTTCACAAATAACTGGCGAAAAAAAAAAGAAATGCAACACCATAAAAACACCTCAAAAAGTCTCAGAGTTTGAAATTTATAAATTTGTGTATTTTAATGGAATAAAACAATGCGAAAGAGCCATGAAACGAATGCCAAAAAATAATGGTCGATGATGACACGATCCATATACGCTCTTCGTTGTACTTATAAAAAAATATTTAACAAGTTTTAAGAAACATTTTTCTTCGCTCCCTCTTCTGCTCTCCTGCGACCCGGGCGGTTGCGTGACTCGAGTGAGCGGGCGGACCCGGCAAACCATTTTTACAACGGTATAGGTAGAAAACTCGAAAGGGAATATTGGCTTTTACCGGATGGCAGATGGCAAGGGACAGCTGGCCGCGCTGAGCCGAGTCTCTCTCGTTAATGGGGCTCTGTACGTATATGTGCACACGTGCATACGTGTGCATATATATATATATAATAGAAGAACGTGAGCTCCGTGAAGACCGAGCCGAGCATGTGTGTGCGTATGCACGAAATATTTTCAATGTTTGCTCGTTCGGTTCTTAGCGATAAAAATTTTAACGAAAAATTCCTCTCGTTTTTTCCCGATCTCGAGTAGCGAGTACGAAAAAAAAATACTAATTATCATCATTATTCGATATCGATAAGTGCGTTTTTGTTTTCTTTTTTTTTTGTTCTTTCGATACGACGCGTTTTTATTTTCGTGGATGACGAGAGATCTTTCCTTTCTTCTTCTTTCTCGATAAACAGCGAACGATGTATCGAGACATCGTTGGCGAATGTGACGAAACGTTTCAGTACATATAGAAGCGATTATAAACTCGGGATATATATTAGAGATGTTAAAACTATGAAATCGTTTCACGTTCTTTGTTCGTTGGTTATCGTCGAAACGTGGCCAGGCGAAGAGTTAATAGAAATCGAGCGACGATTTTATCACCCCAATCCGTGTCTCGCGCTTATCTTGTCGGCTGCTGTGCTCATGCTCGTGTCTATTTGTCGATAACCTTCGAAAATGATTTTTTTTTTTTTTTTGAGAAAATTTTGTACGCCTTGCCGAGATTTTTCTCGTATTAAGCTGCAATTCGTATTGTCGTAGCGGAAGATACGAAGGTTTTAAAATAATTGGCCTCGGTGAGTCACCTTGCGAGATCGGAGTCCTCGTCAAGCGATGGACACTCACGACGTCTGCGGGTACCTTTATCCTATTTCAAACGCATAGAAGAGACACCCGATGTTTTCTCCCACTTGTTTGTTTTTTTTTTCAGCTAGACCGAGTCAAAGAGATAACGTCGATAATCCACTTCGAACGATATTTATATTCGACATGAGTTCGAATTCGTGTTTTTTGTCATTGTCCTTCTCGAATGGAAGATTACGTATTTTTTTTTTATTCCTTTGTTTTTTCGTTATGAATTTTATTCCAGTAGAACAAGAAACACGTATTGTCGATCAATTTTAAATTCGAGTCGGCTAAAACACAATTATTCCAAATCAGTTTTATTCGAATTTCGTGGTAAAATGATTTTTCCATCGATTTTCATTCGGTCGAGAAAATATATCCGTCGACGCGCATTGTTTCTCATCAACCAAGATTATCCGACGATACCATCGATTCGCGCCAACTAAAATAAATTTCCAATCAATTTTATAGAAATAAAAAAAATCGTGTTTTTTAACAAATTTTATTCCATTTTAAATTCAATACATTTGTCAACGATTTCAATCGTATCTAATGATATTCATTCGTTTCCAAACCTTTTAACCCCAGCCAATTAAAACGAAATTCGGGTTAAATGAATCATCGAGCTATTTTATTTTCGCCCAAAAATAAAAAATCAATATCCTTCTCGCGATAAAAAATTTAAAAAATATAAAAAAAACTTTATTATCCCTAATACGCTCGAATATTGTTTGTGTATGTATTATTCTGGGATAGAGAGTGTTGGAGAGTTTCGTGAGTGTTCCAAGACGACGATCACGTACCGAATGGCTTACGCGCTGTGTAGCGATGATCTCCCCCCCCCCCATCTCACACCCCTTCCCCTTCTTCACGTTCACTACCTCGGTCATACCGGTACAGTCGCATGTTTAATGTATGTTTCGTCGCGAGTCCGTGCTCTCTCGCGTATATACAATGCATGTGCTGCTATTCTACGAAGTACGGCGAGTCCATTACGGCTCGTACAACTACCTAGAGAAGAGGTTCGTGCTCTCCGTGCCGAGAAAGCACATTGTTCTTACGCATCGGCATTCTTGTGACTTTTCTCACATCCATCTCGCGCGCGCTCCTTGCACGAGAATTAAATGGACGCGCATCGTGCAAAAATTAATTCATTCCAATGAAAGAAATAACGTTCTAAAGAAATTTGTTTTTTTTGAAAAAAAAAATAACATTTGCTCACGGTAAAATTATTTTAACTTATAATAAATAGAAATTTGAATAAAATTGATGGAAAAATTAATTTGATTCTCGTGAATGAAAGGACGTTCGAAATAATTGGGTGGAAATTAAATTTCTTCGCCGATATAAAATTGTTTTAATTAAGAAAAATGATGGAAAAATAATTTCGAATTAATGTATGGGGGTTTTAATGTAAATATAAAAATATGAATTTTTATTATAAATGATTTTTTTTTGTTGGTAATTTGATTGTTTTTTATTTTATTTATCGAAAAGAAAATTGTAGCTTCGTACAATGCACATCGTACTATTTCTACAACGCATTTTCCAGACGGAGTAAAAAGATGGCGCTCCGATTCGAGAGAACGCCCCGCTGGACGTTTGTTCGAAGAGCATGAAAATTCATGTGAATCGCTACGCTCGAAGCGATCTCGGAACAGAGATGTAGCGAGTAAAAGAGAGAGAGAGAGGAGACAAAAGCTCGTTCGCCAAGGAAGGCGAAGCGCGTCGAGGCGAAGCGCAAAAAAAACCTCGGAGAGAGGGTGACGCGCGCGATTTGTACAATAAACGAGGGAGGGAGAGAACGAACGAGAGAATAAAGGAAAAACGAAGAGGCGCGAGAGACCGAGCGTCAAAGGGACCTCCAGGAAGTCCGTCGTTCCGGTCGACGAGATCGAGGGTCACAACCCATCGCGATCCTTATCGCGCAACAACGTCGAGAGTCACCGTGTGCGCAGGATCTCCTCTGAAAAACGACCTCTACGACCTTCGTTTTTTTCTTTATATATAAACCATTCCTAAAATACGGCAAAAATGTAGACCAGCGACAACATTTATTTAAATTCGATGATCGATGAGAATAATTGATAAAAATTACTGATAAATAATTTATAAAAAATATTGATAAATAATTAATAACAAATATTGATAATCCACGTTGCCCATCCCTCGGTATAACGGTAATAATGGTATAAAACAAAAATAATTTTTAAAAACCGCTTCTCATCTCTGCAAAGTGGCAACATCGTGATCTTATTTTCTGTCGACGACGCACAATAATATCGATAATAATAACAAATTTCATATCGAAGTCGATAACGGATTATCCCGAACGTTCGTTATCGTCGCGCTCTCTTGCTTTTCCATTTCGGTACTTTATCGCTCGATAAATACGGATGACCCACGTGGCTTCTCATCGATACCCGCGCCTTTCGATTTGCACCGAGCGAGAGAGACAGAGAGAAAGAGGGAAATATATACTATTTTTGGACTACACCCACGGCCGAATCCCCGCGCGAACATACACGAGCGTCGAGGGAACGAACGGAAAGTAAAATTTCCTTGGTCGATTGCCGCCAAGCACGAGGAGCCGGCTCGATTTACGCACATTGACGTCAAAATGCCTACGCACGGCGTTATATACCAACTATGGTTATACTTATAGATATACAAGCGAGCGATCGACACAAAAAAAAAATAAACGACGTAGATGCATATATGCACGCCTCATTTATTTTCCTCGTACACACTTTGCGGAACGTTCGAGTCTACGCAGTCGCATATACGTGCCATACCGATATTATCGAACGAGCCATCTGGCACCAAGTTTTCCATTCGTCCCAACATTTCGAAATCTTTCTTTACGACGTAAAAAAAAAATACTTTTACGATCAATTTGAAAATTTCGAGCACTTGGTACATTCTATGAAATTTCGAGAAAATCTAGGTCGAACTATTTCCATGGAACGGAGAATTAATATTGATCTATCGATCTTCAACATTAGCATTTTATACTGGTGACTTGAAAATATTCGACCATCTACTATGTTTACCTACAACGACTTTCCTGCGGTACAAGGTCCTTCAAGGTCAACCCGAAGTCAGGATCGACCGCAAGGGTCGATGTTTATTAACGTTAGAAATGATTTCGATCCTGATAAAATATCCGGTTTCAAAAAATGTCCCGTTTGAAAGTCGGAAAAACAGATTTATTTTTGTTTACGACCGACAAGATTTTGAAAATCGTGTTGTACGAAATATTTATAATTTTGCGACCGTTCGTTCACGTTATTACGGACGAAAACAGAAAACTAATCGACCCTCTCGAAGCCCCTGAAGTCTACATTCTTAATAGAGAACACAATACCTAAGGGTGTCCTCCCCTCCCCAACCCTCCTGGGCAGGGGTAGGACGAAATTTGTTTTCGTCCAAAATAACTTTAATGAGCGGTTATGGAAACGATCGACTTTTGTGACACGAAATAAAAATGCCGGAACGACCAACGAATTTAAAATTCAATATCGAATAGCTGCGTACCTACTCGATCTCGGAACGACCCATACGTAGGCGCGGCTTAATGTTTATATTCCTACGTATACCTACGTATATGTTTATATTATTTAGCGCCACTACGAGAGTTTACGTCGTGTGGGTAGGGAAATCTTTTTCTCTCTTCTTCTTGGCGAGAGATGACGCCGCAAGGAGAGAGACCGGGGGTTATTATTAGTCCGCGTATTTCGGGTTAACTCACCGTGGGTACGTAAACTCGCATGGTATAATATACACAAGAATACCATTGAAAAAGGCCGGGGGATTGATTTTTCCTTCCTTTCTTTGTTCTCGTGTAAAAACAAAAAACAATCCAGCCTCGAGCCCTCCGAGAACACCGCTGCGACGGGCAAACACGAAATTATTCTTTCACGATTCGTTCTCGACGCATGCTTTGTTTTTTTTTTCAAACGGAACAATAATACGACGCTTTTGTTTATATAAATTATATTTTCGTAACCTCGATACTCTCCTCTCTTTCGTTGATAAATAAAACTTTTAAAAAAACGTAGTTTCCAAAAAAATACGTTTTTTGTCGATGTGAAAATTAATATCGAGTCTCGGGGAATAAATATAAATATATCGTTTAAAAGCGCTCAATCTATTGCCCCTTCCTCAAAGCCACGGTTAACCACAACGCACGAACATCAAAGGCTTCCACCCAAAGACCATAAAAATGTATTTTTTATTTATAAAAAAAAATCTCAATCTCAATCTCTCTCTCTCTTTCTCTCTCTTTCTCTCTCTGCCTCTCTTATACGAAACTCGATTCTTGGTCCGGGGCACCCACAAAGAGAGCACGGTCTCCGGAGTGTGTTGGCGAGTCGTACAAAGGCACTGAGAGGAAGGTGCAGCAGTAACAGCAACGAAGAGGGAACGTCGGGTGACGGGACTAAAAAACAGACGGTGGGCCACGACGAAATAACCGGTTTGCTCTCCAGGGAGCGATCTCTCCGGTGTGAGCAATACACACACGCTATGCTACAATTATATACGTCGTACATAACGCGATGTGAAAAAAGCTGTGTATGTACGGCAAAGTATCGTGTCGATGTCGAAGAGCAATCCGGAGGCACCCGTTATCTCTGTCGTCGAAATATATATATATATATATATATATACACGTATTAACACGTAGACGGCAGCTTTCTGATTCTCGAGGGAGTCTGTAGGAGAAAGAGAGAGAAAGAGAGAGAGAGAGAGAAACTTTAATATGCGACTAGTCCACTCGCCGTGGCGTCTCTCGTATTGCGTGGGAAGTCCCTGGGAAAATAGTGGAGTTCGAGTCCATACTATACGCGTTCGACCGTATAGTCTCTTTGTACTTTTATATGTATATATATATATATATATATATATGTATAGATATAGTGTGGTGTATAATACGTTGTATAGGGAGAGCGCCGAAAGTAGCTGAACCGAAGAGCCGTATCCTCCGGCAGTCGCTCGGGCTGTATACATGGTACTTATTTCGCCGTTCCGTTGTCTACCGCTCGCGTCCGTCGTTCTTCGACGAGCTTGAAATATTGTACTTTACGATCGTAGGAAATAAACAAACATCTTCGAGTAATATGGAAAAGATTCATCATTTTTCTTTGTTTTTTTTCTTATTAAATACATTGATCATTTTAATAATATTCTATTAATTTCGTATAATTTGAGAAAAATTTCCCCTTTTTTTTCTGCGATTAATCATTTTTCGTAATTGTAATTCGGTCAGCGTAATTAATTTCGAATAATTTGAAAAATATTCTCTCTCTTTTTCCGTGATAAATAATATAGTAATGAATAACGAACGAAACGAGCGTTTAATTCGTTATCGATTCGTGAGCAAGTTGTGTTCGATGATTTTTCTGGCAGGAGACGCGAAAGTATCGAGAAAGCTGGACCGAAAAAGAAATTGAAGATTTTCTCGGGGTTTTACACAGTCAATTTTTCATATGCAATCTAATTCGTCGTAAAAACGAACTTGGTCATCGATAATCGAATCTACGATCGACGTCGAGCGTCCCGAGGCTTCTCGACTTTCATGGACGATCGGTAGAAGATGGAAAGAGGGAGAGAGCGAATGCGAGAGGGGAGAGGGGGTGGGGTCGAAAGGGCGCAAGAGAGATGGAGAAAAGGGAGGGAAAAAGAAAAAACGGAGTGAATGGCTCACATCGACGCAAATAGCGAAAACTACGGAAAGACTGTTATAGTGACAAAATGAGAAGGATTTAATCTATAGTTATATTAATCCGTGCGTTATTAAAATCTGTACGGTCGGTACCACTCTACCCGCTCTCGCTTTCTTACGCATTAATTCTGCTCAAACTATATCAATTAGTTTCATAAATATTCAACCCCGTTTCTTTGATTTTAAATAATTCAATATTTTCATGCAATCGAATCATTCGACAAATTTATTAACGGTTCTAATCATCGCTATTGTTCGAACCGGAAATAATACTTGGGTAAGTGTTATTTTTTAACATATCGTGACTTGCAAAATTCTCCCAGACAATTTTTCACAACTTTGTCAGGCTTCCAAGTTTTCGCAACGATATTTACAAAAGTTCGTATTTTAAAAATAATTTCAATTTAAAAAAAGAACGTTTTCTAAAAAATTCCTTAGATTCGGTTTTTTCTTTCAAAGATGTCGATAAAAAATGATCCACTTGGCTCTTTTTTATTGCTAAACATAAATAAGCACAGGACCTACGTGCAAGTTTATTTCGTAAATAACATTAGCCGACTCGCGATTATGTATTAACGCGGTGGGGATGAAAAATAATAAAGCTCAGAGGCGCGGTTGGACAAAGGTTTGCTAGAGGGCAGCAAGTTCGCCGTGGTATATGGCGGTATTACTATAGCTCTCTCCGCCGGCGCAGGCAAACGAGCGCGCGCGCGAGAGAGCAAGAGAGAGAGAGAGAGAGAGAGAGAGAGAGAGAGAGAGTGAGAAAGAGAGAGGGAGATTCCCGGGTGCGGGATGAAGCGCGCGCGGGCGCGTTGGCGCTGTTGCCAAGCGGAAATCGTTGGCAGAGGGGCATTTTCCCCGAGACGCGGAGACGACGACGTCGAGGGCTCTCTCTTTCCCTTCCTCTCGACTCCCTTTTTTTTCTTGCTGCTTCGGTCGACAAAGGTGTAAAAAGAATTGCGCCTACACACATATACGAGCATTATACATATATATATATATAATGTATATACACATCTCTGTGTGGGCCACGGTATTATTTTTTGTTACACCTTCGCGCGAGATTTTTCTCTCGCCTTGTTTTCCGCTCTTCGCGCTTTAATTATAGAAGGAAGCTCGATGATGGATAATACGATCGTAGGGTCTCCGTGATGAGAAAAAGAGATAGGAGTAGATGAGAAATAAATAATGATTCGATTCTCGTTACGAGCTACGACCGATACGGAACTCAACGGCGAAGGATCGTTATGGCAACTGGTGAACCGAATTGAACTCGCGCCTGAACGGATTCGTGCTTTGTCGAACGAAGAGCGAGAGACTCTAACGTCGGGCTGTCTACTAACGCGCGGGAAACTATTACGAATTGACTTTCTCCGATTCTGCAAACGATTCTCTATATACTCGTACATTTAAACGTGTATATATAAAATACATACACACGTAAACCTCCATAAATGTAAAAGCGTCGAGAAATACTGACCAAAGACTCAAATTTATCTAATTGGATCGAAGTTGCCAACTTTTCCTCGAGAAGATTTTCCCCCCCATAGTCAGAATAATTTTACGATTATATATTTCATATAGGCGTGCGTATGAATATAGATATATTCTCGAAGCGAGTAACGAGAATCCGCAACGTTTTATTCCCTCCGTGACGCCTCTGGTTATTTTGGCTAAAATGTGAAAATCTCGTTACGGATAACCTTCTTCGATTTCTCAATTGTCAGCAAATGAGAAAGAACAGAAAAATATCAAAATACATAAAACAATAACAATCGACCGAAAGGCGTAAAATGGAGTATTAAAAGAAAGGAAAAAAAGGGAATAAAACTTCGTACCAGTATTTCCCACGATACCCGACGAGAAAACTGATGATAATAAACAGCTGCAGTCGAGGGCTGCGTTAGGTTCGTTTTTTTTTACACGCGTTCGTAACGCTCTTGTGGCTTATCGCTCTAGTGAACGTGGTGAGCGAGAGCGAGAGAGAGAGAAAGAAAGACTCCCGCGCACTACCGCGCACTACACTCTGGGCCTGGCGGGAGAGCGAGTATCCATAATAATTCGGCAATGACGGTGACCTCAGGCGCGAGATATATCGCCAAACCGCACGAGCAACGTTGCCACATCGGTCTCTCTCTCGCGCTTGCTCCCCCCCCCCTCTCCGCCGCTTCGCTCCTCCTGCGCGCTGTGGCTCGTCCCTCCCGCGCGCACCCCGCTCCAGTCGACGATAAGCCAATGTTTTTCTCCCTGCTACGAGCGTTATATATATATATATATGGATACAAGAATGGACGAAACAGCTTTAAAGAGCGACCTCGCCATATCGACGTGTCCGTTAAAGCTGCTTTGGTGAACTACGCATCGGGTCTCCGTCGTGTCGTGTACCAAACAAGGATGGACACGTCTTGTTTTTGAGAACAACATTGCACGTACGATTTTTGACGAAATAACTGCAAAAACGTGTATAAAACGTGTCCATTGAAAGAATGATTCGCTATAATTGAGATTTTATACCAACATTTCTTCACGATGATTTATTATCATGTTGCAAGATCGGTTTTAGTGCGTATAAAATAATTATCGTTTATCGATTGATGATTATACTTTAATGACAACGTTCTTTTCAAGACTGTCGTCATGAAAATATTACTTTTTATTTTTGTATTTTTTCATTCGAGCGTTTTATGAGAATACTCCTACATACAAAGTATATTTATGTCGCTGTCGTGCAAGCCTGGACTCTATGGGTGCAGCGTGCATTGCCCTTTGTGTAACGTGTATACGCATCGGAAAGAACGAAAGAAAGAGAGAGAGAGAGTGAGAGAGAAAGAGAGAAAGCTCAGAAGAACCTGAAAATCTTCTATTTTGTGTTTTTCACTCTCTCTCACTCTATCTGCCTTTGTTACACAACGAAATGGAAGGAGAGAGACATATAATCGCCTTTCGTCAGGTGTGACGATGCGAAAGAACCGAGCCAAGAGCATTGCCTACAGATGCCTACATATATACAAATACATAAAGAACTTTGTGCCATCTCCGGCTTTGGTACTAAGCCACCACCATCATCATAGTCATATGGTCAGGTTGCCAGGTGGCCGAAGCACACCATCCTTCGGGCTAACCGTGTATAAAGAAGGAAACGAAAGAAAAAGGAAGGAACGAAAAAAAAGAAGAAATCTTTGAAACGTGGCGGAGACGTACGGTTCTTCGGACAGTGCGCTCTTAAAAGTCTTGGGTATAACCAGAAAGAAATATACCATAGGTACAAAAGAGAGGAACTATACGGGCGAAGGAGAAAACGAGCAGGTATATGAGCCCCGCGGGTAGCTGCTGGTGCCATTGTTCGCAACGATTAACCAAAGAAATATTATTTTTCCGAAATATTCTAGGTTAAATCTTCGGAGAGTTTCGTATTTCTTAAGGATGTATGTAAAATATATCAACTCGTGCAACTTTCCATAAATTTGAAATATATGATAGAGTCGATCACGCTGCATCGATTGAAAAAAAGAAAAAGGCACTTGGTCGATGATTTGAAAGAAATATTTAAAAATTAAAGCCTCATTGAACTCCGTGTTATTTGTACCGGAAGTTGACAAAATCAAACTAAAATGATAAAAAAGTATATGTATCCTAGTCCATGCACGGCCAAAAAAAGAATTTTCAGAAACTTCGTACATTTTGTATTTTTTTACGGAAAGAAAAAACCACTGTTCCCGATGTTGTTGTGGAGATATTCGTGGTTAACTTTTGACGTTTCAGTAGCGTTCTGTGAACTGCTGTTCAAGTTAATACGTCCACCATATTGGACACATAAATGCGGCAACGCAGCACTTGACTATATATATAGGCTGCCGGTCTCGGAATGATCAGCTGTAGCTGACTGTCATGGCTGACTGTAGCCTTGTTGCCACATTTTTTCGGGACAGAAATAAAATTATTTGATTGGATTAACTTGTAGTCGACTACAAATATCAAATTGCATATTAATTTTATTAAAAATTGTAAATTATTATACAAAATGACATAATTTTTTCATTAAAAATTATAAAATGCAAACAGAAATGATTCGGCATTAACATTTCGACATAAAAATTAACCTTAAAAAATAAATAGATGTACTGCAGATTTGACCTTACATACATCCTTAAGTAAAATCACGACGGATGTCGCTCACCGACCTATAACCGCCTGGTGAAATAATTTTAGGAATATATAAACGTATATATATATGTGTGTGTGGGTGGGTGTGTGTGTTGTGCGAGAGACGCTGAGGAAACAACATTATAGCTCTTCTGGACTAAGCCGAGAATGTTCGAGGCTTTGTAAATCAATATAAAAAATACGTATCTACGTATTTACTCGCGAAAAACTTCTCAAAGAATATATAAGCAATGATAATAATAAGCGCGATGGTACGCAACACGCGTTCAGGGGCGAAGACCGAGAGCGACGTTGCCCGACCGCGTGTAAAGTGGATAACACGTCAAATGTATATCTGTATATGTGCGTGCGATCAAGATGGCCGACTGAATGACCAGCATTGTACGGGAACTGTGTATATCTATATCTCGTGTTGACTACGTAAAGCTCCCGCGATAATAAGAGTTAAGAATTTCCTTGAAAAATCTTATACTCGTAAATACGCTACATCGTAATTCGTCTCTCGTATCTTTCACGCTGTTCGCTCGGAAGTTTGCCAACGTACGACTGTCTCTGGCAACGATGTTTACGAGCGTGAAAGACTCATCGAAACTTGGACGATAATATCCCGAAAAATCTACGCGGCACACGCGTCATGAATTTAATGTTCAGTTTTCCAATTTTTTTTCCGGGACCGTAATCATTTTATTTCAGCTGTATAAATTCGGTGACGTTTTTGTTTTTCGGAAATCGTTGTTTCATGAATAACATTTCAAGAGCAAATGACCCCGGAACGATTATATTTTCCGACACGCACGCAGAGATATGTGATACGAAACTCTCAAAGATGGCAGCACTTACCCCGCTGTATCCCCAGCCAAGGGTAAGGGCATATCTTTCGTACCGGCCGCTGTAACAGTAGCAACAGCAGTATGGACGAGAGACTTTATTGTATCGCGCGGGAGTAAAACGAGAGAATGTCATTTTTTTCAGACCAAAGGGCGCTGCAAGCGCCACCGACGTGTTCGAGGACACGCGACTGTCATGCATTCCGAAAGACACCTCGAAAATGTACAATCGTACGTATTTCGGGACAATGCGAATAATTCGTTGGCGAGATACGTCACGATGTAGCCTACCGAGATATACGAATAATCATACAAATTTTAAGCTTACTTGTAGGCTGCGATGATCCTTGTTGCAACCTCCCAATTTGAACGTATCCAACCTCCCAACGGTCGAATATCCTCAGTGAATCCCACGGTCTTCCTCTCATACTAGCAACACGAACTATTTAACGTTATCACTTTGTATCACTCTTTGCGCACAATCGTAACACTCTTACACCGACTGTACGACTTGAAATCGCATTTTTTTCATTCAAACACTCGCGTTTACTTTTGAACGTTGACAAAAAGATTGATACCTCTTGAGAGAGCTCATGCCGGACCCGGGGTAGTACCAGCATGGCTGCGCGATAAAACTCGCCCGTGGCGCGTCACTGAGACGATGTGCGCGCGCAGGATGGCGCTTTAAAGGCTCTCTACGTCATCGGTAGAATGCCGGTTTGTGGACAAAGCGCGGGCAACTGAGATTCGCGATAATAAACACGAAAGTGTCATTATTTCGATGTTTTCAGCCGTTTTCCTATCGTCCCACGACACATGCAAAAGTTCGAGCCATGATTTCCCTTTTATCGCGAGCTCTGTCGATGTTCGTTAATTTCCTCATACTTGCGAATGTTTGCTCTGTCACTCTTTTTATTCGCATTTTTTCGACCACTTTTCAATGTCTTGTAAAATTTGAACATTGTGTAATTCGTTCGAACATCACTATTAAATTGTACATTACGTTGAAACTGTACCGACTACGCGGTGAACGTTGCACACTTGGTTGCCCGATAGAGAAACACTGAAACACGTTTGCGAACGACAGCATAGTGGGCGGGGTAAACGCCTTTAGTTTGTCGCGCTTGCCGCTACAATGGCAGCACCATGCAGTCAACGCGTGCGTCCGAATACTCCGAATCCGACCGATAATGGGCTTTTTGAAAGTTACATCGCGTTTGTCGTGTATTTACGACGTTACGCTACACACGAGTGTAAATCCGACAGTCGAGGACGCGTAATCAACGGGTTGTCGTGCTCCGAGTTGAACGAAACGTCGATTCAATGATATTACGAGTGCGTGATGAATTATTTGAACAGTATACCAGGTGGTGGAGTTGCTGGTGATGCTGGCCTTCAGTTGAACAATGTCGAGGTGCTTTATACGAAGATACAGAGAGTTTATGTGAAACCGCAGCACAAGGAGGAACGCCAGCGTGAGCTTCGCGTCAACGTCGAAATTCACGCTGGCTTGAGTCCCGTGTGCCGCAAGGTAAATATGTTGTATACGAATTAATGACCGTATAATCAACTAAATGTCATGGAGCAAAACGTCTAACCTCCCGTCCTCCGTGAGGTAAATAATATGGGAAAAAATAAAAATACGGCGTAATAAAAAAAAACTTCCTAGTAATTCTCCCCCCATTCCGTCTCCTCCATAAGTGGCTTTCAAAATATCGGCTGCACAGAGGAAGATTTATGAATGAATAAAAATATATGGAAATA
Organism: Netelia virgata; assembly: GCA_951802705.1. Taxonomy (NCBI): domain Eukaryota; kingdom Metazoa; phylum Arthropoda; class Insecta; order Hymenoptera; family Ichneumonidae; genus Netelia; species Netelia virgata. Next base: position 9,086,489 of record OX637865.1, read on the forward strand.
ATTCGCGTGAAACTTTTTTTCCAATCTGTGTCAATTAGATAATCCAAAAATTGCTTGACTTTAAAATATGTAAAACTAGTTTGATTAATTTACAACTTCTTAAAATCAGGACTCTGTTAATTTTGCCCAAGCTCACCAGGGTCCACCAATCACTGTCAAATGTTAGTTGTAATAAAATTGTCATTATTATTAATATTTGTGTATCAATGTCTCAAGGTACTTTTGCTAAATTTCACGAAAAATTCAAGGTCTGAATCCATTAGTCCATCATCAATGAAATATTTTACAAACGAAGACAGTTCGCTGAACCCATATTGTCAAAATGTTGTTCCTAAAATCTTCTCTTTGGATGAAAATTACATAATTATCTCGTTCTCCCAATTTTTACAGAGTCTATGCGTTCTCTTGTCGGATGACGAGGATCCCTGCTTCCTGTACTCGCTATTCATAACCGACGATGATTTTAAAGTTCTAAAAGCGCAGCAAGGGCTTCTCGTCGATTTCGACAACTTTGCAACACAATTGATATATCTGCTAGAACAATGCCTCGCAGCCGGGCCCTTGGTGTCAAAAACACCGCCGAAATTCCTCTTGATACTGGCTGAGGAAACCGGCAGTTGGATATTCAAGTTCGTCGAGACAAATAATTTCAAGCATCTCTGTCACCTGAGCCTTAATATATCGCCCGCCGGTGATGGTGATCTCAAAGCTCACATGGCGATGAAGATAAAGCAGCTGAAGGAGAGCGTCGCCAACAAGAGCAGAGACAACTCGAATATGGAAACGACGTTGAACACATTGAATGGACAACTCGAGACCAAGACAAGAGAACTCGAGAAATTGGAACAAAAGTATACCACGGAGAAGAGTCAGATGCTAATGTCATCTTCGCATCAAATAAGCGTAGAGAAGGATAGGTAAACAAATAACGATTAAAAAATCTCATAAACATAAACAATTGTTGGGGAATAAAATCAAACGTTTTTTCCATACATTCGTTTTTCGTCTTTTTAGATTAGCCCAAGCTAAATTGGAGTGGCAACGTCAGAGCGACATCGACAGACTCGAGCTCGAGAGAAAGCATAGCGAAGTATTAAAGAATTTGCACACCGAACTCGCCGAGTTGAGAGCGCAAAATATGACCTACAAGGACAAACAATCGTATCTCGACGCAACGAACAGAGAGCAGATCAAACAGCTCCAAAATCTCGAGAAAGAGTTAAACGTTGCTCAACGCGACTTGGCCCAATTGAAGAAACAAAATTGTAAGCTCGACACAGATTATCATGAGAAAGACAAAATGGTCAATAATCTGAGAACGCGAGTCGCCGTTCTCGAGCAAGAGCTCAAAGACAAAACGATCCTGATAAACAAACACGGCGAAATGTTGAAAACAGCCAAAGAGCAAAAACAACATCTCGAGGAACTTTTGGCCGAGAGAGAAAGTCAGTTGCAACGCAAGCAAAATAGCCTGAAGAATCTCGGCGATGAGCTCATGAAAGCCAATGAGATTCTCACGAAGATGCAGAACGAGCTTGCATCGACGAAATCAAAGTTAAAACTACGCACGAGCATAGCGCTCGAGCAGGAGCGTCTCCTAGAAACTAAGCAGAAGGAGGTCGGACAGTTGGAGAGTAAAATCGAAAGTTATAGCAAAGAGTCGAGAGAAACGAGAACGGAAATCGAGTCATTTAAGGAACAAGTCAAGACCTTGCAAATGGTCATCGAGGACAAGGACAAAACGATAAAAAATAACGACAATGGTAATAATGCATGAAAAAATCAAGAAATTATTGCCCGAGCTTAAAGCACCCAAAATATCACGTCTTTTGTTTTTATTTGTTCGTTTCAGTGATAAGTTGGCTGAATCGACGCTTGGCCGATGGCCAATCGCCACTTCAGAGCACGACGCCCGCACCGATAACAGCACCTTCGATAGTACAGCTTACTCTGCCACGAACGAATCGTTTTTTTCCAACCAAATTCGATGCTCGTACCCCGGCGCCGATATCAGCTCAATCAAGCATGCCAATATCGGGTCTCCCACTAAGAAATCCAATTGTACAAAATCCTAATATCAATCAGACCGCGAGAACAGCGCGTTCTACCGGAGTTGGAATTTCCGAGGGCGTCACACCGGGTATGTCGACTTTCAACAAAACCGGGCAGATAACGAGCACGAGCACACCAATGGATCGTATTAACGGGTTTTCTAACAAATTGCCGAACAGCGGAGGTTCGGGAGCCGCCTCGATGCCGGCCATTGTCGAGAACAATAATTTGCCAATGTCGTCGAATAGTACAAAATCGAAGAACCCGAGTGGCCTCATGCAAGGAGGACTTAGACGAGCAGTTATGGACAAGCCACTATTGCCATCTTCGTATTTTCCGAAATCTTTGCATTGAAGTGCCACTCGTGTTTTCTTTTTGCCTCTCACATATTTTTAATTTAATTAATTTCGTACTTGTAACGCGCATAATGATCGAAAGGAAAATGAGATTATATATATATATAATCAGCGAATGACATACCGTACCTTATAAACAAAATTGCAACATCCGGCATCTTAGCTCTCTCGTTTCTCAGACCGAAGTTCTGTATCCGCGATACAACGGTATTTGGGAAATTGTTGGAGCACTGCCGGAAAACGGGCGAGAAAATTTTACCACCAGTATCCGGTCTCGTATTTTCATCCTTGTCGAGTATTTTGAGGATTTGTTTTATTACGCTATAGGATAAACTAGAGCAACAGTATTAAAGTAGATTGGTCATTGATTAAGATGATGAGATATATATTATAGTATGCAATATAATCTATTTTTATTACTGTCTTTGTCTTTTGTATTTTCTCTTAATTTTGTTTGTGTATATAAAATTTAAATAAAAACTGATATATTGTACAAGGACAATGCATATGTACACGTTTATTTCTTTTCATTTTCGCCCCTTTCATCCTCATTGTACAAAAAGGATTTACTTGTAAATCCGGTCAACTTTACCAAAATTCAACATTCCCATCCCTCGACGTACCTTACAACCTTTCGTGTATATATATATTTATATGTATGTACGTATGTGAGGTTGTTTAAATTATATAAAATACTGTCTCGTCTTGCCAATCAATGTTGTACTTACTAATGTAACTATAAAGCGCTGTTGCACGTGATCGATGACACAATTATTCTTTTACGTTGCACTCGGAGTCGAAGTGACTATTTCGCTATTGAAAAATTCAACGTTTTCCGGCGGAGGTCTATCCACTCGCTTACGCCTGCGTTCGCACTTTGGACAGGGTTTGGTTGAGCTCAGACAATCAGCATGAAATACGGCGTTGCATACGCTACACTATAATTGAGAAAACAAAAGAAAAACAATTTTTGAACGAATCTCTTAAAATCGAGATTAAAGAAAACAAGTATTTTTATGTACGAGCCATTGTTGTATATATATATAATAAAGCATACATTCGAATAGAATCAAATTTGAAAAAATTATTATTTGATCTGTATAATTTCCTGATAAAAATTATGAACGATCATCGCACATATCGCACTTTGCAACGTTTATCTGCGATTTTTCTTTTACAAGTTCAATTATACAAGTTTGTTTTATACCACAGAAATATATTTATACTCACTCTATACGTCGATTCCATGTCGAACGGATAAATGACTTTGGGATTATTGCAAACTTCGCATATAAAACCTTTCTGACTGCACAGCCAACAATTGAGAACATGCTGTCTCGCGAATTCGACGACTTTTTGAAGCTGCTGTGCCAACGCACCCGAGGGTACATCGACGAGATCCGAGACAGAGTATTGGTGAACGTGCTCGTAGAGATATTCGCGCGGTGAGACTTTCTTTTGCAACGATTCGATAATCGGCTCGCGACAATTAAACAGATACGCCCTCAATAGATTGAGACGTATTCTCAACGATTGCAACTGCGCCATACTGTCAACCGCCATGTAAATCCGTGGATTGAGAATTTTAAGATTCAACAGAGTCGGACAGTCTGTGAGATATTTAGCGACTCGACGACAAACCGGGTAGGGCTTTAAATCCCAGTTGTGAATTACTCTCGATGGTATCATAAATTCTTCGGCCGCCATGCAATTCACGCAGTAATAATTTCCGGTGTACGAGCAAACGTGAGCTTTCGAGAAGGTCATGCCGACCGGATGTCCGCAATCGAAGCAAACGTAATTCTGCACATCGAGGCCTTTTTCACGCGACAAACGTCCAATTTGTTCCTCGAGATTGTCCAAAACCTGAAAGTTAAAAAATCCCCTAAATTTTTCAACCCTTTGTTTAACGTCGGTGATAAATATACCTTGACTTCTGGTTGAGGTTTCGCCTCGCGTCTTATCGGTTGCTTGTCCGTGCAATTGTTTATAAATTCCTCGAGATTCGGCGACGTCGAGTATCCGGCAGGGTGATAACTCTTTATCAGTGCGTCGTAAGTCGGTCCCTCGACGGGTGTTCTCGAGCTCTCGACTCCGGAGCCCCGAGATATCATCGATGCGGTCATCGATGCTTCACCGTCTTCGAACGAGGTCGACCAGCCTGGTCTTCCTATCAGAGAATTCCCTATCGTGCCTGGCCCCGTTTCAACGTTTGAGCTCTCGATTTCCTCCAAAATCTCGGTTTCGCCATTTTCACCATTCATTACATCGCTCCCGTTCTTAGATGCTACGTCAATTTTTTCCTTCGAGGATTCACTCTCGGATGAATCTTCAACTCGTTTTTCCATTTCGCTCTCAACGTTGGACTCAACGTTGGACTCACCCTCTTTTTCCGCCTCTTTTCGTCTCCTTTCCTTGTGGGCTTTTTTTATTAATATACCCGGCGACGATTCGCCCGATTGTCTAGCTCTCTGATGCAAAGGAGTGGCTCTCTCATGTGGTAGAATGATCTTGAGTGCCTCATCCTCCGAGAAACACGCCACGTTGTTGAGCATCGATTGGGACGAATTGAATGAGCTGAGACTGCCGATGGAGCTAGCGGTCCCGATATCGTCGAAATTGTCGCTGCTCGTTGCTTCGCTATTTATCGTCTTGGCGATGTCGACGGCGCTGAACACGGGACATGATTTCATAGGTGGCGACCAGATGGCTGCCATTAGAAGAGGAGTACTCGACCAAAAGTTCAGCAGACTGCTGTTACAAGCGAGCTCAAAATGAATGTAGTCTAGGGACTCTACGAGTCGTTGCGCAACGTCCACGAGATCGGGATCTCTTATGAACGCAGCCCGATCGTAGTAAGGTTTGAGCGCCGAATTGTCGCGTCGTATCGAGGCGAGATAACTCGAGAGAAGACCCTCGTTCAGAGCAAGGCGTATCCAAGCTCGACAATAGCCGACTTCAGTCGTAATTTGTGGCAATGACTGAATTTGATCTATTATCTGACGATGAGAAAAAACGAGTAAAGGTCCCCAAAAACTTGGCTGTGGCATTGCGTCAAAGTCCGGTCCGGTCAATGCCTCCGTGACACGATTCAACAAACTGTCCTTCAAACCATGTAGAAAGACTGCCTCTAAAATGCTGCACAGAGTCATCGCTTCGTCGCAATTGCCAACGGGCAAACCCTCCATCGCTTCTGGTGCTCCTTGCATTTCCATCACGCATGTATTCAGCTGCTTCTGCAGGGAATCTTTGACTACATTGTTTCGCTTGTTCGTCATCGAATGCACAGTCTTCAGGAAAGAATTCATTCTGATGGCAATGATTTTTCGTCGATATCTTCACAATGGACGCGTCCTTATTCCTGCAGCGGATCGTCATGGCTCGTTTCAGCGTTCTTTATCTCCTGAATAGCTCGAGAGCGTTTTTTTCTTATTACCAAAGCTCGAAAGCTGCCGATGAGCGTTAAAGAAAGATAAAGCGCGATAAGAGCTTATGCACATTGAGCAATGCTAGGATATTTTGGTGTAATCGGAAATGCAATAGTCGAATATTTGGATACCGAAAGAATCTTTGCGAGAGAAGAGAGTAAACCATTATCATTGAGAGGAATGTACGATAAACATTAAGCTCAATCAATGGGAGAATAATCAGGCCCTTTTTGTCATCGGTGCATTGATACTGCAATGAAGATGAAAATGCACAAATGGAGCACTTTTACGTTGCGCATAACTAAAATTTCTCGTTTTGCCATATGCCTCATGCACCTCTAAATAAAAATTGGATCACAAATTTAGGACAGGATAAGCTTCTGAAATGGACTTTGACATGGAGTTCACCAAAGGTCGAAAAGAATAGGTTAAAAATTTGGTAAGGTTATGTAGACTTTTAGCTCTTCAGCGATGAGAGAGAACGGTGACAATAACGGCCGTCGCGAAATAAGAATCGAATGTATTATAAATCACCTTGAGACTAGTAGTCTTAAAGTAGACGTTAAACTTTATCACCGAATGAATTTCGTGTAAGTGACCGCGATTGACCCGTTCTCCTGGCAATGATTTTATACAAGCGAAACAAGTTTCGAGACTTGGTTGTAATATCGTAATTGCCTTACCGCTATTATCTCTCGACGATGGAGCTCGAATTAATTTATCGACAAGGTTATGTCTATCGATGACGGTGTAAGCTCGCATCGTCTTTCTCGCTCGTAAGTTTTTCTGCGCGATATGCGAGTAAATGTGCAGCACAACGTTTCAACTGGAGCGACCGAGACAAGGAGATTACATTGTTTTTATTTTTCTTCTCAACTGATTTATCACTGGTTTCGTTGATTCGCACAATCACTCGCAATTAATTAGTACGCTATTGCGAATAAACTGTACAGTATTAAACAGTCGTCTCGGTTGATCCTCCCAGTCTTCAACGAGCTGCGCACGTCACCGACGTTGTGATGAACCATGACAAAACACACAGCTCGGAACTGTACGATAGTACCGCTTTACGGCGTTTGACGGCGCTGCGCAATGTTTTTACATCGGCAACGCGTTTTACGTCAGAGCTTGCGTAAACAGTGTCAGCTGTCTTTGGTATACTTTTTATTTCGACACTTGTCTACGAGATCGAAAGGGTCAATGACTGTCAAATTGGGTTCAACGAGCGCTCTGATGGTATAGGAAAAGTCGTAATGCGTGCATGGTCGTATTAACGATTTTTACTAATATTTAAATAAACCAATAATGCAAAACTTTCATCACGTGTGACTGTAAACGCTTGTTTACACAAGATCGACCAACAAGCCCCCTCTCTCGTAACGGTACCAAATTAACAACCCATTACAAATAGTGCGAGAGGGTTTAACTTTCTCATAATCAGCCTTCCAACAGCAAGGAATTATACTGTCCATCATGTGTATATACACAGCATATGGACGAACACGTCTATATGAAAAGGATTGCCCAAATGACGGACTCTCGCTTGTGGAAAGCGTGCATTGTCTGTAACGGAAACAATTTGGAGCAAACCTCACATATAGCACGCAATTATATGTACGAATTACACGCAATGTGTGGCAACGAGGGTTACGATATATGCACTTGTAATAAGCATGACGCAATATAATCAGAATGTCGCGGTTTCTCATTCAAACAAAAAGGCCATATCTTAAATAGTAAAGGAACGTGAATTATGGAGCGAAGAATACGAATCTTTCTTTCGCAATTGAAAAACCATCGCTTGACCATTAGTTAATTAAAAAATAAACATTGAAAATAGAAAGTAAATAATTGGATTATATTGGGCAATCGTGATACGCGTTTCCAAAGCCTGAAATTATGTTCTGCAATACCCATCCGGCTGTTACCATTATTCTTTTTCTTCGACCTACGTCTATTTCGAGAGGGAGAAACGAACTTGTGGTTCTCCGAAGGAGGTGCACCTTGTGTGAATGACCGGGGGAGAGCACACACGACAAACGTTGGTCACGAAGCGGAGAGTCGATGCGAGTCATGCTCGCGGAGTCCCCTCGGAACTCGGCGGCGTGGCATCGACGACACGGAATAACGCAAGGGACGAAAGAGGGAAAGGAGTGAAACGGAGTGCGCGGAGGATAAGAAAAAGAGTGGCGAACGAAAACGACGGAGGGTGGAGGAGGTAGACCGACAGAAGATGCGGCGGTCGGACACACGAGGGGACACATTGGAAGCAAAGTGTCCGCCAGGGGCGTGCTGTTCGACAAAGATGGCGATTCACTTCGATTACCATACGAGTAAAAGGAATAATGACTTCGAAACAATCGACGCATACATAATTGAAACGATCCAATCGGTAAAACGGAATAAAAACAAGTAACGGACAAGTTTCTCTTCCCTTACGGATCACCTCGTCGATAATATCTCTTCGGATTCCATGAATAAAAAAACCGATGCAACAAGATGCTACCAAAAAAAAAAACATAAACATCAGCGACATACCAGAATACCCACCGGACCAGTTTCACGACTCTGAATCTTCCCTCGTTTGGTCGAAAACTCGTCAAATTGCATCACAGGCTCCCGTGATTTTCCTTTACGGCCCTGCCAAGTGCTCGGCTTTGTCGTGAAGGAGGACGAGAGGAACAAGTAGAGGCAGAAAGGTAGTAGTGGTCGTATCTCGGTCCGCAAGAGCGAAAAGAGGGAAGAACCAAGAGGGAAGAAGAGAGATGGAGCGTGGTCTCGGCGCAAGCCCCGACACAGAACTGGTACTTTCATAGATGTGTGTGCGCGCGCCTGAGCGCGTGCGTGTGTACGTCCGTCCGCGGATAGGGAGTTTAGTATGCAACATAGGTGGCGTAGAGTAGCCGTGTAGTAGCATCGAACCAAGTGGGAGAGCGAAGAGAGGAAACGAGAATCGCGGAGAGTGTTCAGTAGTATACTCGCTGGTGCACCAGGCAGGAGTGCCGCGGTGTCTCTGTTACGTTTCCACGCGTTTTGTGCAGAGACGTTTTTTTCTCTCTTGCTTTCGCCACCTTATATTCTCTATTCCTGTCTCCGCGGCAACTTGTCCCGCTTACGATCGAGTGCCGCGACGAGCGTTTCGTATCTCCGGTTAAAAGCTCGTTTGCAAAAAAATTAAGAAAAACGGAAAAAAAGAAAAGAAACGAGAACGCGCATCGACTCACGTTGCACAGGGCCAGGAGATACAGATTCAAAACGAGAGAATCGTGATATAAAAAAATAAGTTCATCGATTATACTTGGCTGTGAATTCTCAGGTGCCCGATCGTTGATACAAAGACGGGCGTAGATTGTAATAACGAACGACATTTAGCGAAAAATAATATGTAATTCGTTTATCCCGGCATAAGCGCGATGTGTATATATACATACAGGTATATATATAAATATACAGCAGCGTTCTCTCTCCCCCACGTGGCCCGATCTTTCTCGTAATCGAGCTACACAACGGTTAAACGATTGTGAGATTCTCGCGTTCGCCGATACGTAGACAAGTGCGAGACGGAGAGAGAAATAAACAGTGATACACCGTTAATCCCTCGAGAGAATCGAGAGTGTGAAACGAGAGGCGGACGACCGAGTAACGTCGTGAAATCTGTTGTTGAATCGTGGAAAGACGTTTCGCATCGCCGATCGTTAAAATTCGATACACGCTCGTAGATACATATATACATACGTGTATATATATATATATATAATTAATGGCGTATTCTGGTATTTTCTTCATCGATGCTCGAAGCAGAGCGTACGCGAGGCTCCCACGAGTTTAGGTAGACAAAAAAAAGGAGACGAGGGATAAGGAGAAGGAAAAAACGAAACGATCGAAGAGAATATCACGAAAAGTACATCGTAGATCTCTCGCGTTGTCAAGGGCGACGCGTGTGTCCTATCTCGCAGATACCGAGCCACACAGCAGCCGTGAGAGAGGCAAGTTGGGTGAGAAACGGTACAGAAGGATAATGCCACGATGTTCACGAAAAATCGTCGTAAATATGTGAAATTGGTTTTTCTCGCGTCGAATAAAACGCTAGATAAACTCGTCACGCTCGCGACGTCCCGTCGTCTCGGGAGCTTCCCCCCTCGACGTCTCGCGAACGCACGCGCTCGATAACTCGGAGATATTTTAGAATCTCACGAAACTTCTTCGCCCCTGCCTCGTCGTCTCGTCGAGATTCTCCTTTGCATTTGTTAAACCACCGAGGTACGATTATACCTCCCTCGCCGCCATATTTGTATATAAGATATACGCGTGCGAGGAAAAGGAAAAAACGCGCATATTTTTTTCGTACATCGCTAAACGTAACGGTGATAAGCGTTCGAAAATAAAACTCGTTTAAGTTTTAAGAAAATTGCTGTTATGCCTTGCGACGAGTCGCCCGCGTACGTCGTCGACGACAATTCACCGATTATAATCGCCGATGGATCGCGTCGCGGCGACATTGAAAAAAACGTTAACGGACAGCATCGACGCCATTTTGAAAAGGGACAAAGATACGAAACTGGAAGAAATAATAATTACGGAACGAACAATATGGTCGCTATGCCACAAAAACCGCTCAACGGAACTTCGACGACAAATTTTTCCGCCTCTTGCTCGTCCTCATCCTCGTCGTCCTCCTCCTCCTCGTCATCGTTCGATCATCCGCGTAGAAACGAATCGACCAATTCATCCTCCTCGCTCATTCTCATCCTCGAGAAGTCGGAAAATCACGAGTTAACCTCGAACAACGCGAGAATCGCGACCAGTGATTTTAGTACGGAAGAGCGCCGAGGCGCGGCGCCACCCGTCGGCTTTTCGAGCAAAGTAACGATATCGTCGCTTGAGAATTTGGCGAAGAAGAAAGCAAATTCTAATCGATGCCGAAGGAAGAGAAGCAGCGCTAGTCCGCGAAATAATCGTAATCGCGCATTGATTAACGGGGCTAACGACTCGATCGACGAGACGCCCACTGGTTTCGTCGCTACATCGACCATGACGAAAAATCGCGACTGCAGCGCCCTCTCTCTATCGACGAATTTATCACGTTCAGCGGAGAAAGTCAAGCTTCAATCATACGTTAGCACGAATTCGACTCTCGGGAATAATCACGAGCGTGATTTCACTCTCTCATCGCCCGAGATCCGAAATCTAACCTCGTCCACCGCGCCGATCGAGTCCCAACAATCTATGATAGCCGTAGCGGCGATTCGTGGTACTAACCTCGTCTTCGAGCCGCCTCGCAACAATAACAACAACAACAACAATACGCCAAACGTAGGAACAAATTTTTCGCTTAAAACTCGCTACGACGTTCCATCCGCCTCGGCACCTTCTCTCAACAATAATAACAACAATAACAATAATAGCAATCATCGAGCAAGTTGCCTGACTCACGCGTCCTCGTCGCATTCTACAAGTTCGCATTCTTCCTCCGTCGTTCAGCTGGTCGTTGCTACACCACCGTCGTCTCAGCGATCATCGGGAAAATCGAGAAAAAAGAAAAAAACGTCGGAGACGCTAATGACCTCCGCGACGACTACGCGTACGGGTCCCGTTACGACAGCGCCCTCTTGCACTCGGACGACTCTTTCGTCCGGTTTCACGATCGAAAAAACAACGACACCCTCGAGTCTCGCGCGTCGCGTCGATTCCGCGACTTCGTTGAAATCATCGTTGAGCTTCTCGAGTAGCAAACCCATGGTAAATAATCGAGCAGCCGCTCGCGCCACTACGTCCCTTCACGCGTCCCTCGGACAACTGCCAATAAGCTCGTCGTGCGCCACTAGCGCCACCACCACCATTACGACTACCGGCGAAACTACGAGTCTCGAGAACGTCGACAGAAACAACGGAGAGTCGAATTTCATACCGATTACGCTTTACGCGACCAATTCAAACGCGGGAAATACAATTTTTCTCACGAACAATACGATAATGAGAAACAGCGTAGAGAGAGCTTGCTTGTCAAATGGCGCCTCGACGGTATCCTCGTTGTCGTCGTCGTCCAACAAAACACCATTGCAGATCGTACCTATACCGGAAACCGGAAGTATCGCCAATAATACCGCTACTTCCTTCAGAAATACTCTCGTCGCTTCTGGCAACAATAACAATAATAATATTAACAACGGAAGGTGCAATCACTCGTCGGGCACTTGCACAGGCGCGTGCTCGACCTTAACCTCACAAACATCCTCGACCCTCACGAGAATCCCGAATATCATCACCGGTGTCGCGACTCCATCCACGTGGACGAGCAATTCCGTCGAACAGGAGACGGATTACGTCGTCGATCCGGTCCAAGGAAACGCTTATCACAAGGGACAATTTCTCGGCAAAGTGAGTTATCGATTTTTCACCAATTATATCATTTTCATTATTGTCTTTGATAAAAAAAAAACAACATTCTCGCTCTGTCGTTCTAAAACAATAATTACAATTATTTCGAAATACAAATAATTATTTATTGAAAAAGGAAACAATTTTTATTTTTTATTTTTATTATTTTCTGTCGAATAATTGAAACAATTGTTTTCGCTCGATATTCGAGATTTTTCCTTAATGAGAATTTTTCTCGTCCGTGGTTAATAATCATTTTTATATTAATTACATATTTTTTTTTTAGCGTGAAAATGTACGTTGCGATTTTGATCGATATCGATAATCGTAATTTTTATTTAAACGACGAGTTTAAAGATATCGAGCGGTATATTGTACAGCGTTAAATTGGCTTGAGATAGTTTCGTGAATGAACGTAGAGGCCCCTGAGGTCGTGTAGTAAATACACTTTGCTCGAAAACCTATATAGAGCCGAGCGTGTACTACGAAGCGTTTGTGTACATGAGAGTAATTCGATTCAGACCACCCGCAATTGCATGGTGAGAGACTGAAAGGAAGTATATATAAATCTCTCCATCTCGACGATTTATTTTTATCCTCGGTCCACGCACTTCGACTCGCCAGTCGCCGTCAGGAAAATCTTAAATTCTTCATTCTCCCCTCGCCTCCGTTCCCTTTTCTTCATTTTATACGTTGTTGCCGTTCCATTTGCTCAACGAGACACGTACGATTGGCATCGAAACGAGTTACAAGAGGGGTCTCTACACTTCTCGCTTTGTCGTCTCCTCTATTGCCAGAAAAAAGTTTTCTGGCACGAACGGTATCCCACTCTCTTTCTCTCTTTCTCTCTCTTAATAAATAAATATATATAGCACACAAAGTAGACTCTCGATTTTCTCGTTAAATATCACGAAGCCAAGACCGAGACGAACACTTGCCGCGCGTCTCGTCCCACTTGGGCTCGAGAAGGTCGAAGCTTACGTCACGAGATCGGCCGGGTCAAAGATATTTATTAAATAATAATCGAAGAAGAATTAATACGAAATTTCAATTTTTTTTTCGCTTTTTTTTTTATTAGATTTTATTTTTTTATTTTATTTACCATAGCTTGTATCCAATTTCGAATTTGTCACGCATGTGAGAGTCTAAAACGAGGGTATCGTCGATATTACGGTCTCGCACGATTTTATTTCGAACGATGGGACACTCGCTACCGTCGAAGAAGAAACAGTTATGTGGGTGTCTGGACTAAAGTGAAAAAAAGCAAAGCATCTGTCCCTACGGGATTCCCTTCAGCAGGTAGATGCGACCGAAGATCTTAAATTCTTCGAGAAAAGGCTCCCCGAGACTTATTTGAGAATTCCCACGATAGGACCAACCCTCCTCCTACCCCGCGAGCCAATTTGGACCGAGAGTCGAATTTTTCATCCCCTCGACGATGACGAAAACGACTCGACAAAAATCTCGTTTTTTTTCTCCCTCTATTTCCATCCTTAAAACCACCGTCAAAGACTCGTCGTTAAAAATTTACCTCTGTTCATCTCACAATGAAAAACGAGAAACGGACCGAATTTATTCGACAAAATCAACGAGACAAAAGAAAAACACTTGTGCAATCATTGAAAAAAATACCCGAGAGCAATTTGTTTACAATTATTTCACTGGAAATTTCAATATTTGAGATCGAACGGAGGTAAATACGATACGTAGCTCGAAGAAAGAAGCAAACGAAAGAAGAGAAGAAAAATGTGGCATCGGACCGTGCTCAAGACACAAAGAGAGCACCAACGACCTCGCTCTCGGTTCACAGCCGAGCGGACCCTCGTCGATCTTTCTATTCAGCACGAGAAAGAAAAAAAAAACAGTAAGAAGAAAAAAGAAATGAAAAACACGGATCCGTGAAGCGAGAGAGAAGAGCTTGGTCGAGTGTCGTATTCTGGAACGCATGTAGGGTGCTCTCTCGTCATAGTGCACATAGGCAGAAAATAAGCTAAAGAAAACCTTGTACACGGCTCGTATAGGACGTATACACGTACAGAAAACGCGCTGCTCCGCAGTCCGCACCTGAGCGGAACTCTCTTTCTCTCTCTCCCTCTCCCTGTATCACCTCTCTCGCTGCTCATCTCTCTCTCTCTCTCTTCCTCTCCTTTCCTCTTCTATTTCTGTCCCTCCGCAGGTCCAACTGTATTATTATCTATATATATTGCTGAGCTTAGCTATATATAAGACATAAACTATATGCATACGTACGTACATATATATATATATTTACAGTGTATTTCTTGAAACTCGTCCCTTCGTCGACCAACAACGTGGCAACTCCGTCACTGTTCGTGCGTGATGCCCTGGCGTCTGGCTGCTTCCTCTTCCCTGCCACCCCTCCTCCCCCCACTCCTCTACCTCCTCTCCGCGCCATGCGCATCTCCCTCTCGCGTCAATATTCTCGCCTTTATCGCTTACTCACTCTTCTCGCTGCGGGCTTCCATCCTCTTTGTCCCTTTGGCTTACAGGTGTCAACTGTTATGTATCGTCACGTATATAACTTTAACTATATATATATGTATATGTATATGTATAGGAAGGGAGGGAGAGAGAATTCTCAATTGTAGATAGATGCATATACTAGTGTCTACTCAAGCGTTTCCGTCTACGTCAATCCCACATGCAGCGATGGAAGCCCCGCGGAAAGCAACGCGACGAGTTTCTCTCATCCGTTCAACTTCGAATATGCACGTGGCTATATGTATGTATATGGAAGTTGAACGGATGAGAAACTGGTCGTTTTGTTTCTTGTGGATTACGTGGACTATATATATATATATATATGTATGTCGGGTGTGGAGAATGTATTTAACGCCTAGAGTCGAATACCACTTTTTCTCTCGTAAAAAGCGTAGCTACCTTTCTTTCTCGTTCTTATTAACGTCGCTACAAAATTTTCCTCGCTCGTCCTCGCGACTTTTTTTTTTATTTTTATGCTTTTTACTCGTTCTTTTTGTGTTTTCTTTTACTTTATATCGTTTTTTATAATCGACCAGTTGGACGCAACCGGATTCTGGAAAGTCGTTATTTTATTATCCACGACAGAACCATCGACGCACATTTTGTACGCGGTAGTAGCTTTTAGGTTAGGGGAGGGGAATAACGGTTGCGCGATAAAAAAAATAACTTCGAGACTTGCATCGTACGAACGAGACAATAACAATTTCGGAAATTTAACGTTTGGGCATCGTATTTCGAGCTCGAGGAAAACATATATTTCTGTCGATAGGATTTCTTTTGATATTTATCGTCCGTTCGTACTTTTTTAATCGATAGATCGGTCGTAAATCATGATTTCAAAATTCTTCGTAATTCAGACAAATATGGCAGCATTTTCAATCGTACGAAATCTATCGTAGTGAAAAGTTCGAGATTATCTCATGTCCTGGCTTAAGATTCTTAACCTAAAAATATTCAATTTTCTACTTTCAAGATGGTAGATGATTATAGGGAATACATATCACAGTGTATTCAATATGGCGGTCTGAAATCGTACGAAAATAGCGTTTCGCGCTTAATTCAAAGATTTTCGAGTCGTTAATTACGATTACGGATCAAAAAAATTGTCAATTATAAAAATTCAACATTATAAATTTTGGAAATTTTACACATTCTTAACAAGTCGTTCCGCGAGAAAAGTAAAGAAAAAAGATAGGCGCGAAAGCATATATATGCTCCGAGGGGTTAAACCGTATCTCTCGTACATGCGCGGGGCGGCGTACGCGCAGGCGCGTGTATGCGTTACACGACTATGTTAGATACGGCCGATCGCGAAACGCATCTCACGCTCTCACGGTGAAGGGGCGTGGAGGTGCGGAGAGAACGAAAAGAGAACGAAAAAGATGAAAGAGAAAGAAAAAAAAAGAAGAAAAAAAAGAGCAACACAACGCACAACGAGATTTCGCGAAGGTAACTGAACAAACCGGCGCGACGCGGAGCTCTGTAAAAGCCACGAGGCAGAGCGCGGAGATTCTCCTCTCGGCATAACTGGATTGCGTATATACACACGCTCGCGCCTCCCGTACGCTTGATATATATGCAATAATAAGTATACACACGAGCGAGGCGGCGGAAACGTGCTACGTTTTTTTTTCTTCCTTTCTTTGTTTTTTTTCTCCCTCGTACAAACGCAAGAAAAATTGCCACTCGTGCACATCAGACGAATAACCTGTAATTTTCCGCGTGCTTTGTCGCGCCAGCGCCACTCTACAGCGAGCGGCGATACCCGGAACTAACCGACCGAGCATAAATGAGATATTCTTTCAAAATTTCTGCAACGATTAGTCAGCAAACGAGTTTGACTAAATTGCTCACAATATTGTAGGGATAGAAGCGCAGGGTGTCAGCACAACGAGTTCTACGAAAATACAAATAAAAAACCGATATCTCGTTCCCCGTTTTGTCGTCGTCGTCGACGTCGTGCTATATATATATATATATATATATATATATATATATATCGTCGCGAGAACCCGAGCTCTCGAGGCTCGTGGATAACAGCTGACACGCGTATTATAATACTCGACGAACGATATTTGCATGCTCGTATCGCTTTTTCACTCCTCGGCTTTATTCGCTCGGTCTACTATTATATTCGCTTACTACATATATGTATACGGGGCGTTCCATAATACATAAACGTCACGAAAAATGAACTCTCGACTTTTTTCGTTATCGATACGTAATACGTCGATCTAATTTTCGACTTTTTAAAAATAGCTCTTTTCTAATCTTGAATGATATTTATAATATGGCGGTAAAATATAACGTCATTCGAATTCACGCATATATGGAAAATTTATCTTTATAAATAAACGTCACGAAAAACGAACTATGATTTTTTATTCTTTCTGCAATAATTGACCGGGTTCGGATTTTTATTAGTTTTTATAAAAACTTTGAGACTCTAATATCTTCAACAATTCAGAATAATGAAAATAGATATACAAAAATAAACATTCATATTTCCTGTATAGATAAAAATCTAAATTTGATAAACGAGGAAAATTTCAATACCGAAAAACCTTTTCGAAAATTATAATTTTGAAAAATTAATGAATAACTTTGAAAGATCGTTATAAAAATATTTGATCATTATTCATATATTTTTTACATAATATTTTCATTAACACTTTCTGTTTTTATGAAATTTTTATGACTTTTTTGTTTAAATTTTCGAATAAAATAATTGTTTATAAAGGGGAACATTTTTTTTTTCAAACTACACGAGTAGTAATATATTAATAATAACTGGAATTCATTTATCGACGCGTACCTTCGCATCGAAAATAACGAAGCGAATTCCGAACCATCGTACTCGGGTATTGATCGACTCGTCGTGAAACGCCCCATACATATTTCTCCCCGCGACTGTAAAATTATACCGATGCGCCGTACAATCATCGTACGAGCGATTACGATTTCAGAAATTTTGTTTGATCGATATCGAAACCATCGTGATTCGTATCGCAGGACAGAAATATACGAGACAAATTGTTTTTTTTTTTTTTCATTATTCGTCGTATCGTTCAGCAAATAGAGAAACAAATAAGAATAAACGATTTTCAAAGAATACCAAACAAACGAATCGAGCGTTTCTTGGATTTTTTTTTCACGCGAAATCTGGGGAAAAATTTGGAACGAAGATGAATTCGAAGTTAAGTCGATGGAAACGAAGCGTTTCCTCGCCACGTCGTGCGTGGTCGACGTACTACGCTCCCGGGTGTCTCGGGGTTTGGATTTGTGAGGATCGCTCGTGACAAATTCCCACGAGAGACGAGAGAGAGAGAGAGAGAGAGAGAGAGAGAGAGAGAGAGAGAGAGAGAGAGAGTGAAAGAGGAGAAAGGGAACGAGAGTGGGAGATTCGCGACGTCTCTTGACATTGCCCGTTTCAACGCTCAAATATTTATAGAGAGGGGGAGGGAGGGTCATGGGACAGTCGAGCTAAAACAAAAAAAAACAACAACAAAAAATTGTACTTTTCTTTATTCTCGAATATTCAAGAACGTAAAAATTCTCAAAATGTTCGATAAGTTTCTGTCTATTTTTTTTTAAATATTTATTATTATTTTCGTCCACGCCAGAATTCATAAATTAGAGAAGAGAGGGGGAGAGAGGGTCATGGGACAGTCGAGCTAAAACAAAAAATAAACAACAACAAAAAATTGTATTTTTCTTTATTCTCGAATATTCAAGAACGAAAAAATTCTCAAAATGTTCGATAAGTTTCTGTCTTTTTTTAAAAAATATTTATTATTATTTTCATCCACGCGAGAATTCATAAATAATAAAGAAGATAATTATGTCGGGTTGTTTAATAAATTACATTTGGCAATGATATTATATTGAATTCATTCGTGAAAATAATTGCGAGCGTTAATGTAACGGATCGTGAGGAATGGTGCACAAAAGAAGGGAAAGGCGGATTAGATCGTAAAGCGAGAGTGACGGTGACGGTATCTAACGGCCTCGAGGATAGCTGTCTACGTTTGAGAGTGGGCGAGAAATCAACCTGCATGAGTATTCGCCGAAAAGATTTTCATAAATGTCACTCGAGATAGAGAGAGAAAGAGCGAGAGATTGAGATAGAGAGAGAGAGAGAGAGAGAGAGAGAGAGAGTCTGGCATTGGGAAAACACAAGGGAAAATAGCTTATTTTATTTTCGTCTGAGAATGTGCGTCTGGTCACGCCTTCGTTTTTTAAACACGTACACACACCTACACACACATATATATATATATATTTAAAGAGAATTTTCATGTGTATTGCAAATTTGCGTAGAAGACGACGACATTGACGTCATTTGTGAGAAACGTCAATGACGAAACGTCCTACGAACGTCATTTATCGGTTCACTGAAGTGTTTTATATATAATATTATTAGTAATAATAATAATAATAATAATGATACAATAAAAAAAATAATGGTTGTCAGTATTATTATTATTATTATTATTATTATTTTCGTCGAATCATTACATTGTTATTATAAAATATCGATAATTATAAAATTTGTATTTATTACTATCGAAATCATGTTTTTTTTTGTACGAACACGATTGGATTCTAATTATCTCGAATCTCGAAGAGACGATTTTACGAGAATTTCGACGAAGAGTGTAACGTCTAAGGAAAAAAAGAAAAATAAATAAAAACGAGGAATTTTTCATTAACTACGCTAATACGTATTACCTATAGCGAATGAATTTAATCGAGAGAACTCGATCGAACTACTCGATCGAGTCTCTTGGCTGAGAGATCTCGCGAGCGTGTCGTGAGAGCGATGGAATTCGTCGAGCCGTGCGGTTGAATACGACCGCGCTCGGTTGAATTCACCACCCGCGGCACGTATGGCTAAAAAACTAGCTGCACCGGTATCGAAGCTCGAACTTCGCATATTTCACATATGTCGCGATGGACATATTCGCGACACAAAGCTCCCTTCGATCTAATCCAGGAAAACGAACGGGGTCGTGACGTTTATTATTATATCTTGACCTCGTAAACTATCTCTCTCTCACTCACTCTCTCTCACTCACTCTCTCTCACTCACTCGGGGCTCGTGGAACGCGAGGAAGACAGGAGACGCTGGCACGAAGGGGATTTCGAGTTTTTTAATTTTTTTTTTCTTTTTTTTTTTTATTCTTTTTTTTTCTACGTTTCGTACTCTCGCACGGCTTCTCGTGGGAAAGGACGCACGTACGAAGTCGTACAAGAATTTCGAACCGCTTGAATTTCATCGGGGGCAATTTTGCTTCATCGTTCCCGCGCCGGTATTTCCGCTTGGACCTTCAAAGGCTTCCCGGATTTCTCGAGAAACAAAGTCGGGGCTGAGAAAACAAAATCGGGATTATTTTTATCGATGTAAAATCTATCTACGATGAATTCCAACTGCGCGATTATCTATACGTTTCTTATTTTTGGAAGAAATCGCGAATTGGTATCGTCACGATTAATTAATTTTTGTAGTATCTATTGATTATTATTGGTAATTAATGTTTTTTTTTTTAAGTATTTTGTCTTTTTTTCATAATTACAATATAGTTTTTGTTTTTTCACGATGAAAATAAATGACACGATTATTGCATTAATGAAATTAATCGATTTTTATAATTACAATCGATTTTTTTTTCGACACGTATAGATAATATTTTATAATTAATTTATTTTCTATTCGATAATATTAATATTATGATATTTCAAATGATTTCCCATTTGTTTCGTTCAAAATTATAATACGTCTTTTTTCGCAAAGACAAACCTAGCAACAATCGCAATAATCGTTATAATTTTTTTTCACCTCTTTACTTTTTTCTTCTTTTTTTATATCACGTTTTTTAAAAAAAACTTTATTCAAACAGATTTTCGTAACTTTTTGTTTCAGGGTGGTTTCGCGAGGGTCTACCTAATGACCGACGTGGCGAACGGCAATCAATACGCTTGCAAAATCATACCGAAGAATCGTATGCAAAAAATTCACATACAAAAGGTGAGAGCGAAGTAAGAGACGGTCGGGTCGTCGAGTTGAGAGCAAAACGAACGGATCGTGTCTTGCGGCTTTTCGCGATGAAAATATCCTACTCGATTTCTCGATCGTATAATAGATCGAGAACCGTGCGTCACGCGGCTCGTTCAATGCTTTTTTTCCATTCTTTACAGATCGCTCGTGAGATCATGATTCACAAAGAGCTAAATCACGTCAACGTCGTTCAGATGCATCACTACTTCGAGGATAATATCAACGTTTACATGCTCCTCGAGCCATGTCCCAGGAAGGTGAGCCACTTTCGTCTTTTTATTTATCTCAATTTTTTTTTTCTTTCTTCGTACGAAAAACGAAGAAAATCGTTTGAGAAGAAAATACAATGTTTTTGGTTCGTTGGGAATCGTTTTGTGGTATTTTTGATTCCATAGTGGATATGAAGAACAAAATTTATTTAGAACTGTTCAATTTTTTAGATAATTAGCATTAATAGTTCGTTTATTTTCGACGACTGGAATTTATCTTTAGCGATCAACGTACTTTCGATCCGATTACAATTAATTCATTAAAATTGATACCTTATAGAAATTTTTATTTTGGTAATACGTGTTTTTCGAAAACGACGTTGAATGTGATTGCTGATTGCGTCACTCGTTAATAAAATTTATAAAGAGTAATAGTTAATTAATAATGAACGTGAAAAAATAAAATAAAACCTTATTATTCGCGATAGTTATGAAAAAAAAGAAAAGAAAATAAACGAAAGAATCTTTCTAACTATTCTACAATAACTATTAATTTTCTTCTAAATTTTCACCGTCTCTAATTTTCTTCGTCGAATATACAAAATTTCGATGAAAAAACCGTTAAAACTTTCCCAAATGTGAAACAAAATGATGAAATTCCTGAGAAAAATCCTGCATACGAATTTCTAAATCGATATTTTGTGAATTCTCATTCCCTTGAAACGTTCAATTTCGAAAGATAATTGTCGAGGAACCGACCAGGCAACGGCTTCTATTATTATTCCGTTATGAAAATAAATTGGAACACGTGACTTGATCAAAGCACGTGACTCGACGAAACGAGCTTTCGCTCGTTTCTTCGATAGACGGAGAGAAGACTTTCCACCCCTTTTCCTTTTATCAGAATAAATCGTATTCAAGCTCGAAGCTGCTCGTGTGATTTCTTCGACCTTCCCTCGACCCTTGTAGGTATTATAACACACCTATAACCGATATCTATCGTGCTCGGTCGAAGAATCAACGAGGCTTAAAATAAGCTTCTCCCAGACGATTTTCCTACCACCGGCGACAATAATCGCGAAGGACCGAAAGATCGATGAATAACGATTGGATATCGGACGTATCTGTGGTAAGGGGGTTGGTGATACAGCGACTAGGAAGGAAAAGCACACGTACGTGTATGCACGAGAGCTTTTATTCCCCTCGGACGCTCGAGCAAAATCGGGTCACAATTCTCTATATAACATCACCAGAGTGTCCCAGATTCTCCACGTGCGCGACTCCTACTCGCTTATTATTATTATTATTGTTATCGTTTCATTGAATGCCACGAGTTCGGGGTGGTACCCGACCCCATTTTTATCTCGAACCCGGTGAAAAGCGTCGAATCGATAAATGACGAAACAAAACAAAATGAAAGTTTGCATTTCTTTAAACAATATCCACCACGATAGTTCTAATTCTGGGACAAGTGGGGCAAAAGTCGACCCTGACCCTACGACGCTCGTCTCATCATTTTTTTATGGCAATTTTCCAAGTCTCTTCGAGCGTTTGAAATGTTTTTCTTAATTTTTTTACTTTGCTAATGGAGCTTTTTTTCTTTTTTAGAATCTATAATTAGATTTAGAGAAGTGCTGATGAAAATTTGTTTCAAGGGCGAGCGCGACGAGAGAAGCGAGAAGAATCTGAATTTTTCGTGTAAATGTGGAGGGATTTGTCGTTTTTAATATTTTTAAATATTTATATGTAAATCTTAATTTCTGAATGTTTAGGATTTATTTTCGAAATATACGTGATACCTCGGATAGTTAATTTTTGTTGAACTGATACGAATGAAGGTAACCATTTTTTGAAAATTGTTTTTTCTTAAAGGGATCTTGAATGAAAATATTTTTGAAAATAATACTTTTTGAAAATAATACGCTCAACGATAGCTATTACAATTAGAAAAAATTGCGTACAAGAATTTTACATATCCTATTATTATTGCTCGAGTTATCGTACGCACGAATTCGAAAAATGTGGTTTCGAGACAAATTTATTGTGCTTCAACGGTTCTTGTTTTTTTCTATGAAAAATTTACTTGAATCTACTTTAATGTATGTGGAATAACGTATCTTCAATTGAGCCCAAAAAAATTCATCAAACGAATTTAAGAAATTCATGAAAAACAACTTATTTTTGTGACCGTCGCAGTGCGGTTCTGCTTTAAAGAGGACCTGTAAACACCGAAACGCGCGGGCGCCATAAGAACTCGAAAAAATTACAGTCTTCGTAAAAGTTTAAAAAGTGTATCGTTTGAAATATTAAAACAAAAATTAAATTTCTAGATATTAATAGACCTCTAGATGCATAATATGTTCCATCGAATATTCAATTTTGTTGTTGAAAGAAACTAAAAACATTAATCGTCTGAAATATTTTCATTAAAATTTATCTCTAGTTATAAATTATTCCCCTTAAGGTGAGCAAACCCTTTAGACGCGTGAAAAATAGGCATTTAAAAAGTTTATTTTTTAAAGGTGATAAAATAATCGAATCATTTAAAAAATTTGACATCAATTTATTAAAACTTTCAAGTTTTGGAAAACATTATTTTTTTATGCAAAACAAAATGGCGGCGTTATAGGGTCATTTCTCATGCCTCTTTTGCGTGACATCGAAAACTGCCGCAGTTGTAGGTCCTTTTCTGTTGATATGAAAAATTTTAAAAAATATATATTCCATTACTGACATGTTTAGGGGAAACCGATACCTATAAAATTATAAAAAAGTATACAATTAAAAATTAAGCAGGCTTTTTAATCAAATGTTCGAATTTTCGACTACTATCTCAACGATTTTTACCCCAACAAAATTATTTACGTATTTACGCGCTACCCTTAAAACTTTATTAGGTATATTCTTCCGATAATATTATAGACAGAAATCTCCCCCTTTCAGCCAACTCGATCAATAACTTTTTGAGCTACAGCACGAGCAGTTCTTGATAAAGTTATTTCGCGATAATCGCGTTTAAAGTTTCAATACGTTAAAACTATTAA
This sequence comes from Netelia virgata, assembly GCA_951802705.1. NCBI lineage: Eukaryota > Metazoa > Arthropoda > Insecta > Hymenoptera > Ichneumonidae > Netelia > Netelia virgata. Next base: position 9,110,516 of record OX637865.1, read on the forward strand.
TTGTATTGACTTACCGACTATGTGCGATAACACCGCATATATTTAGTATTTCCATGTTACCTTCTAACAGTATTATACTCTCTATATATCATACTTTCGAAATATGTAAAAACAATATCAATTTTTTGAAAATTGTAAAGTGTTTGCCCCCCTCGAGTGGCGACTTTTCGACCGAATGAAGATTCGTTATATTCAAGGACACGTCTTTTTGTCATCAGAGTCTCATGCACGTGCTCAAGTATCGTGGCAAAGTCACGGAACCGGAAGCTCGTTATTACATGAAGCAAATGGTAACCGGTGTGGCGTACATACATTCGCAAAAAGTCGTACATCGTGATCTCAAGCCGGGCAACATGTTTCTGTCGGACGGCATGATCGTCAAGATCGGTGACTTTGGCCTGGCAACAAGACCGGACGGACAACGTAGACGAGTGTAAGTATTACACGTTTCTATGCAACAACGTGTAACGTATAACTTTGTTTTATCGATCGAACCGATTTCGTCATTGGTCGTGAAATCGTTACAATTATCTCGATATTCTCGTTGTCACGTTTCGTTAAAGTCAATGAAACGAGACGCGTCTGTAACGAGAACCTGTTGCTTTAACAATTCACGAAGTTAAACGTTCACGTATTAAACGCAAACTCATTGTTAGCTCTCGAATCTTTTGTCGTTCCATTAAGGCCGCGCAAACCCTTCGACTCCATTCCGTCTCGTTAGACCGATTAATCACTGGCTTCGTTCTTGCTCATCCTCCTTAACTCCGTGCACGAATTTACCTCCTGTAAAATAAATAAATAATATTAGAACGGAGATAAACGGATAAATACTTCGTCGATTATAATTGTGGAAATATTTTTCTTTTTCAGATTATTTTGTCGAAATATTTATGGACGGGAGTTTCCTTCCTTTTTTTGTTTACAAAAATAAATCGTATTTTACGTTGATAATCGATAGAGCGATTCAAATATTCGAGATAATTCTAATCAGCCGTTTATTCGTCTCCGTGTAAAATAGACAAAACAAAATTTATATATAATCTTTCGCTCGGACTAGATAGCTGCTGTTTTTTTTTATTTTAACTATTCAAGTGTTGTAAAGTAAAACGTAAATGATTTAGTGCCTTCGTATCGATGCCAAATATGCTGGAAAATGGATTGAAGACTGTTATCGAGGACATACAATGAGCTATATTACACGTGAAAGCCAATAAAGGTTTTATAGTTCGAATAAATGTTGCTCGTGTGCCAAATATATTTGAAAATCCCAACAGTTAATTATCGAAGAATATTTTGTTCATGCTGATTTGTTTTCTTGTGTCGTACAAAATTTAACGTTATATTATTGATTTAATAAATAATTGCAGAACAATATGCGGCACCCCGAATTACATCGCACCGGAAGTTCTCTACAAACAAGCTTACAGTTACGAGGCTGACGTATGGGCACTGGGTTGTATTTTGTACGCTCTACTCGCTGGTCAGCCACCCTTCGACACGGCAACCCTCAAGGAGACTTACGCGAGAATATGCAACAATCGTTACAAGAAACTCGACGACAGTGTCGTCAGTCGTAGCGGACAGGATCTCATACGTTGGCTCTTGCAACCAATTCCCGAATTGCGACCTAGTTTGGAACGAGTCAAGGAACACGCCTATCTCACGATGGAATACGTGCCAGCAAAATTGGCTCATACGTGTTGCTACAGAACACCGGCGACGCATTCGATAATACCGGAACAAACGACGACGATCGTTCAACAAATCGGTCTCTCTGCCAATTCGATGATTTCGCGGGGTCTCGTCTCGACGGAAAATATCGAACGTTGCAAACAGCGTGAGATCGCGACCGGTGGATTATTAACGAAAAGTCAATTGACGAGCAACGGTACATTGAGCCAGGGACATTTAGAATCCGTGAAAACGAGTAACTCGGCGAAGAAGCCAAAAGTCGGAAATTGGCTTTTGAGAAAATTGCCAAAATTGCCAAGATTTCGTCAACGTTTGAGCAAGCTTCTTTGTCCCGAGAACAGAAAAGCGGACAGCGTCATGATGCATCGAGCACTCGAGTCTTGCCTCGCGGAAATTCGTTGCACGAGGACACAGGAGAATCCTATACTCGTTGATCGTATCGTTCCTCTTTTCGTCACCAAATGGATCGATTATTCGAATAAATACGGGCTTGGCTTTCAACTGTCCGATCGTTCGGTCGGTGTCCTCTTCAACGACAGCACGAAGATGAGTTACACTCATGACAGAAGGTACGTCGATTTTAATTTCCTGCTAATTTAAAAAATTTACAATTTAACGAATTATTTTCATTAATTTTAATTGAAAAGAAGAAATCCCTAAAAAAAACCAGCAATTACTTACAAACTGATCAATTCATTGGAACATCGTTTACCGTGGCAATAATTTTATCCTCGTTAACATATTATTTCTTTCATTAATACGATTGAATTTGTCTCGTTTTCTGCCAGACGAGTGGAGTACGCAACGACGGACGACGAAGTGACGAGATATCGTCGCGAGAACGAGGTACCATCGAGCATGGAGGAGAAGCTCGAGTTGCTACGCCACTTCACTCATTACATGGATAATTTTTTGACGAACGGTGGCGAGATCAGAGAGCAGAGAACGACGAAATTTTCTCGAACGAATTCGACGAGCGTGCCGAGAATGCGACGCTGGTTGAGAACCGACAAAGCGATCGTCATGGAACTGACCGTGCCATTGTTGCAAGTAAATTTTTTCGTCGATCATTCGAAGATCGTCGTTTCCGAGGGTACACGAGGACGGGGATATCTCGTTACTTATATCGACGCAAGCAGACAGGCGTCCTCCTACTGGTTGAACGATCTCCGTGACGTCGGCTGTACGGCCGAACTTTACGAGCGTTTGCACTACGTGTGTAAAGTAATCGCCGAATTGGAGAACGACGCTATTTTCGAGTCGGCGACGACCGCCGTTACGCAACATCAGGGCCATCGAAAAACATTGAGAACCTGAAAATTCAACGAATAAATTAGGGGAGAGAAAACAGAAGAAATTTCGTCATCGACAAGTGTTCTTTCGCAATACCACGATATCTGCCGTTTTAGGGTAATCGGAGACTCGGCTTAAAAAACAAAAATCGATATATAGCATATATATAAATATATATATATATTTTTCATAATTCACGAAAATTAGAAATTCGACAATAGTCGATCGTGAGCCGCTTCGTTAGTATAATTAGCGCATCTACACAACGCAATACGTTTGCAGGTACTACGAACGACGATCTCTGCCAATTGTGTTATCGAATCTCGATGCAATTTCTTGCGAACGAGTATGAAATAATCGAGACGAACGAGTTTGTATTCTCGGTGATCCTAGTCAGCGCGCGTTATCACGACTTTATGTATTAAGAAAGATTGAGGTTAAAACGAACAAACAAAAAGATCACTCTACGTTGGATTTGAGTGGATCGTTGTATTGTAGGCGAGACGTGGCACGTCTTTATGAAGACACTGCTTCTCGTTTGACCGTTGTTGTACGTTAACATCGTAGAAAAAACTCGCTGCAATACATCACAATTTATTAAACGCCTTTGCGAATCATACTTTCTCTCGTAATCGCACATTTAACTATTTGTATCGATTATCACTAATTGTATTATTCATTATCGATTGTTGAATATATATATTGTACGCCATTATTATTTTCACGGCTGGACGCGCATCTCACGACGCTGGCGGCCCCTGGCGGCGAGATCGGGCGAAACGCAGATGCACGCACGAGAGAAAGGGCTGGTATATATACATGTATGTATCTATGTGCAGCTTTCTTTAATGCGTCGAATATTCGCTCTGCTAGTTTCCTCGCTGTTACCGTGCGGCGTCACTCGAGTTATGATTTAGGCTTATCATTACAAATATTTCGTCAAGTTCTTTAAGAAACGGGCGAACCGATGCGAAAGAAGAAAATGATTGTTGAACGCTACGCGTTTGTTAGCAGTGTATTATTATCTAGGTATAACGAAAAAAAAAGTTATTATAATTTTCAAGGTTAAATGAAAAGTCTCTCGAATCGTTGAGTCATGTGTATTTAGGAATGTTACGTTATTTATTTTTCTTTTTTTTTCTACATATCGTTTGCGTCTCGTAACGTTAAAGAAATATTGCGTACTCACCGCGAGACGATTCAAGCAATAAAACGTATGCAATGGAGATCTCAATATTACACAGTCGTTGTACAACTTATTGACCCGGTATTTTTTTATTATACTGTAACGGTTTTTATTTGAATACCCTTATACACGCTAATATTACATACTTATAGTACTTAGAACGAAGCCTACGCTATTGTTTACTGCCGAAAGATGGCAGCGCCGGAAGTGGTCATTTTTGTAAGTATCGCCTGAAAAGCTTAGCGCTCGATGTGGCCAACGTTGGAACTAAAGCCGTGTTGTCTGCCGATTCGTACCCGCGATGGAATAAAATGGCTGACAACGGCGGAAGTAAACACTTCTCTTGTTGTTCATCGTGCGCGATCAAAATTCGTACTGAGTGACGAATATAAAGAGTTTGGCGACAGCACTCCCGGCAAATGCCGTATTGTGATATATTTCCATACTGAGATCGAGTTCTATCTCTTGCGGACCGGCGATACGTTCCGTAAGAACGAGAACAGCTTGCGTTGGCGAAGGTCTTCGCAGAGCGAAGCAAGATTCTGTCGCCCTCGTGATACCAGGCGGTGCACGGGCGTCGACGAGCGCCATGCTAAATTGTACCGTAGATCCGGGCAAATGCGTTCCTCGCATTGTGAACAGTTCGATCTGACCGCTCGATGGAATCGGCAACATGCTAACGAACGTGATGAAGTTGTAAGAAAAGTGCGAAGGCGCGCGGAAGCACGCAAGATCGCCGCTTGGACAGTACCGAGAAGTTCGAACACATCGGCTGCAAAGATACGAATAATTAGACATTTTGTAACCTCCATCGATAAATTCCGTTTGTTTCGCGCATTAGACTTTCCCGCGATTAACCTCACTTTTTTCTTTCCCGGTCCCTGTAATATCCGGCAGCGCACTCTATCTTATTACAGCGGAAGCTTCCACGTGTGTTTTGACACATCTCGTTTGGATCTCTGCAAACTCGTCCCGAGGCACACTCGTCCATGTCTGTCAAACGATTGAAACAAAATGAGTCAAATTGATTAACGTTTTTTTCCTTTTTTTTAAAAGAAAAAAATTTCCCTCAGTATACAGAAAGCTTTGTTGGATATTTTTTGTTTTTTGAGAATTTCACGTGGAAGTTCGTACCGTGTCCCATAGTCAGAAAATCACATTTAGAAACAATGTTAGTTCGGTACGTTTCTTCTTAAATGAATTTAATGTTAAAACATTTGTTGATGATTTTAATTAATTGGATTACCCTGACAGGTTCTCTCATCCGTTCCAAGTTTGTAACCATTCGGGCAGCTGCACCTGTAACTGCCAGGAGTGTTTTCGCATATACCGATGCAAAGATTATTCTCCTTGAATTCCACACACTCGTCGATGTCCGTGCAAGATCTGTTGTCGGCATTGAGACGGAAACCTGGCCGGCACGAGCATCGATAGCTTCCCCATGCGTTGACGCAATCATGCTGACAAATGCCCGGTTGTCGCGAACACTCGTTAACATCCTGACAGATACCAGGACTATGTCCAACGGCGACGTTCTCGAAACCACCTTCGCATATGCAACGATACGAGCCTACGGTGTTTTCGCAACGGCTGTTCTGGCCACAAATGCTGCCGAAATTTTGTCCCGCATATATGCTGCATTCATCGATGTCGACGCAATCTCTGTTAGGACCTACTACATGACCCGGTGGACACTCGCATATGTATCCACCCTGACGATTTTTACACGTTTGACCCGAGCCACACTCGTGCGAGCCATCGGCACATTCGTCGATATCCACGCAGCGTGTACCGCTCGAGGGATCCAGAGTATAGCCATTTCCACATAAAACTCTCGACATGCATCTATATAGGCAAAAAGGTATAAATCATTAGGAGATAAATATTGAATCGAAACAACGATATTTTTTAGATTCAAAAAGGAATCTTCCTCTATTTTAATCGACCGATATTAAACACGATCTTTCACCTGTAAGATCCAATAGTATTGACACATTTTTGCAGCGATCTTGCGCAAGGATTGGGCGATCTCGCGCACTCGTCGACATCGATACACTGATCATTAGGACCGTCTTCGAAGCCACGAGGACAAAATCCTCTCGAACCCACGGTGATTCGCGGTAGCGGAGTCGTCGTCAAAGTTTTCGCGGTAACGGCCGTGGTTCGTGGAGGAATTCCTCCGGATGGATTGCGAGGATTTCTGTCGCATCTGTAAGAGCCAAGAGTATTTCGACAGTGATAACCACCGCTACAATCGTGAGTACCCAGAACGCACTCGTCGTCGTCCTCGCATATTTCCGTCACCGCGTTCAACGTGTAACCCGTGCCACACGGCAGATATCTCACGCAGTTGTAACTACCGAGGGTATTGTCGCATCTCTGAGTGGATAGACAATCGTTCTCCAATAGCTGACACTCGTTTATGTCGACGCAAGCTTGAGTCAGATTGTCTCGACGAAAACCAATTTTGCACTCGCAAACGAAACTACCCGGTGTGTTTACACATTCCTCGTTACTCGTGCAAGCCTCTTCGTCCTCCTGACACTCGTCGATGTCGACGCAGCCACGATTTCTCGCATATCTCGTCCCTGGCTGACAATTGTGTCCGACTTGCGTCGTTTCGAGCTTTACCGGAGGACGAGGCTTTATGGGAATCGGTGCTGGTGCACAACTGTAACCACCGGGTTGATTGTAGCATACCTCGTTGCCACAAGTATGCAGTCCTTCGGTACATTCGTCGATATCTATTAAAAAAAAAAAAAACGAAAAATGACAATTTCATTTCGATCGTTTCAGATTTCAAGCAAAGCTCGCACACGATTCGGACAAATAATAACGATTTGACGAAATGGGCAAAGCCGTTATAAATTTTGCAAGGACGTGATCACGAAGCACGATGTCAGACAGCTTGGTAATATTAATCACAACGAGTCCTGAAAATAAATCCTCGAAGAGGGAAATTTTTCGTTAAAACAAGTTGGCGCAACGCGACGGAATTTTTCTTCTTTCCTTACCCGAGCACTGTCTTCTTGCAGTATCGTAGCGATAACCGGACGGGCAAGCTGGTCTTTGTCGTTGTCCTCGTCCACTCGCGGGTGGTCTCTCGCATCTGTAAGAACCTGGCAGATTTACGCATTTCTCGGAGAATCTTGCGTCACACGTGAAATCCCCTCGCGCGCATTCATCAACGTCCTCGCAATTCTTCGATCTTAGAGAGTATTCATGGCCCTTCGGGCATTCGGGATATCTTGTGACGCATTCGTAAGTACCGTCGCGATTTACGCAATACCGATGAAACGCGAGCGGACAATCGTGAAGATTTTCCACGCACTCGTCTATGTCGACGCAGCTACCGTTGAATAATTTACGATATCCTGTCGCACAAGATGGTACTAATTGGCAATTGTACGTCCCATTTAGATTTACGCAACGATGAGTCATTTGGGGACAGTCGTGACGGCCAAGAAGACACTCGTCGACGTCGAGGCAACCTTTGCTCGATGGATCGAATCGCCAGCCCGTACTGCACAACGGTGAACAATCGTAGCCACCGGGCAAATTTTTGCAGCGCTCGTACTCTCGACAACCTGGGCCCTCGTGACACTCGTCGATGTCGACGCAACTGCCGTTATAAATACGACGATAACCCTTGGTACAAGACGTTAGCCGATCGCAGACGTAAGAGCCGTTCGTATTGACGCAACGATGAGTCTCGCGAGGACAATCGTGATAATTCTCGAGACACTCGTCGATGTCGCGACAACTTCTGGTCGAAACGTCGTACTGCCAGCCATCCGTGCAACGTGGCGAACAGTTGTAACCACCGTGAAGATTCTCACAATTCTCATGGTTCTGACAAGCCGGACCCTCGACGCACTCGTCGATATCGACGCACTCGCTGGTGAAACGATCACGCTTGTAACCCGGTAGACAGGGCTCGGCGTTGACACGAGAGACACTTATTTTAGAGGTTGTCGTTGCGAGGAGTGGATCTGCAGAGAAAACATGAATTTTAGTCAATAACTTTTAATGAATAAAAATAGGTCGAAGGTGCCTTGTACAAAGAGCCTTCGTTTTCTCGTCCGAAGTTGATAACATACCTCGGCATTCTCCGTTCACCGGGTCAATTTCAAAACCCGTTTGGCACTCGCAGGTTCTTCTGTCTCTGTTGTAGAATGATCCTCGTGGACAATTTCTCACTGACGTCTCCTCGGTCAAAGCATTCTCCGTTTTGCTATTTATTTCCATATATTTTCCATCGTTAATGACGGATCTCGCGTAATCGCTACTGGCGACTTCGGGTTCTCTTTGGGCCTCTTCCTCCCTCATGATAATTCCCGCATCGTCGTGATCAATTTCGATCGAATTGTTTTCTCTACGATTCGAGCACACGTCTTCACCCTTCTCGTTAAAACAGTCGTTCGAAGAGACAGAATTTTTCGTTTCGTTGCTCAGAATCAGCAAATCGTTCGTCGCTCTATGCCGGATCGTTTCGATGTTTTTACACTCGTAACTACCTACGTTGTTGACGCAAAGAGTTTCTGGGTCGGGACAAGGATGCGAAGATTCCGTACACTCGTCCACGTCTGTTGAAAAAGTGTCGAATCAATTTTTTTTAAACTATCGTTCTGTCAGTGTCGATAAGGACAAAAAAACGCAGGGATTACCCACTCAAGGTGACTCTCAAGATGCAGCAAATCACGTTTCTCGCATGCCAGAAAGCGTTAAAAGAAAATGTTTCATGCAGTTGTGAAAATCAATGCTTCGAATTCGTTAAATCACGAATTTACACTCACCCAAGCACATTCCAATTCTCTGACTGTAGGCAAAACCCTTTCTGCATTTTACATCACACTCGTACGCCCCTTCGGTATTTCTGCATTCCTCAACCTCCGGTAAACATCCGTGTATTCCCTCGGCACACTCGTCAACGTCTATTTTTTCCCACCGTAAAATTTCAAATTAATAAACACATTTTTTTGTTTCTAAGATACGACGCGTTATTGGTTCTTACCCCTGCAAATTTTGGCTCCTACGTCAAACTTGAATCCAGCCGGACACGCCTTCGGTCCGCTCAATTCGTGACAAGTAAAACTGCCCTGAGTGTTCACACAAAGGTGAGTATCCTCGCTGCAAGTTCCTCTCAGTTCGAGACACTCGTCGATGTCTAATTTGAAAAAAAAGTTATTCTAGATACGTAGCACGAGAAAACATTTCAATAAATTATTTGTAATTAACTGACCTGTGCAGAGTTGAGCCGCAGGATCCCATTGATATCCGGGTGGACAGCTTTCTTGACGCGAATCATACTCCGCGTTTCTATTCGTCGTGCTTGACACGCATACGAAAGAACCTACGACGTTTTTGCAATCTCCGGGACAAGGATTTGTCGCGCATTCATCGATGTCTGAACGATCGCACGCGAGGACGAGCGTGCATGACAATAGATGGGAGAAAAAAGCGACAGAGGACGAAAAAGCGAATTACGAACAACTCGATGAACATGAATTTAGCTCGAAGCTCTCAGTGGTTAAGCTATCGAGGCATTTTTACGTACCGAAATGAAGAAAATCTCATCTTTCATTTGAACAGTTGGAAATGGGACTAACTTTACTTCGTTTTTTTTAAAAAAAAAACCAATTCTTCATCTCTGACGTTATTTTATGAATTCAGACGATACGATCGAAATATCAAAAGCAAAGCTGTTAATCTAAGACTCGATGATTTAATTGGATTAAGACGTACCATCGCAAACTTGGCCAGTCTTGTTGTACTCGTATCCGGCTGGACAACGTGGATCGAGTTCGTTGTTCTCTTCCATTGGTTCGCCGATTCTGCTGGTTATCGGTGAACAAGTTTGGCCATCCTCGCCAAGAACGAAACCAGGATTGCAGCTGCACTTTACCTCGGACCCGGTATCGGTGCAACGTTGAGAGCAAGGATTGTTCGTCTTGCACCTGAATTGAGAAATCTTGTATGTATTTTTGAAAATTGATCGGTTTGCCAGTTGACACGCCGGAAATAAGAAATAATCGAGGACTTTTCTTCTTTTTTCACAGTCACCTGTCATCGGGCGAATTCTTCCTACAAGTCTTGCCATCTTCCAGAAGAATCGAATCATCGGGACATTTGCAGTAAAACGAGCCGGGTGTCGGAACGCAAATGTCCGAGCACAGAAGGCCTTTCATCAACTGGCAAATATCATCGAGACCTGCATGGAGAGATCGAACATCAGAGGTGTCCAGTCCAAGCACATATGTAATTTACTCTCGCCGTCTCCAAGGAGAGCAGGCGTGCACGATCGATTAATAATTGAATGTTTTATGAGCGAGCCAAAAATATCGTCTCAACCCACCGGGTGTCGGAAACTCGGACGAAGACACATCCGACGTGAAATCGGACGATGACGAAACGCTCGTCGTCGCATTTGAGCTGCTCGTCGTCGAAAAAATCGGCGTCGAGGATGTGTCCATATCGGTGTCGATCGTCGTCGGTGATGCCTCGTGACAACATTCCAAGAAAGCCGGATCCCATGGTTTACCGAAGGTAAACGATTTAAAACCGCAACCCTGGCCCATTGAGCCCGTCAAGATACCTTGACGTTTCAACGAAAAGATAAGACGTCATTTGACATCGTTGTCGTACGATAAACGAGCGATCGTAATGTCTACGATGAATTTTATTGCGACCTTGTCTAATATCAAGTTAGAACGAAAATCTCAATTCCATCAAGTTTTACTTTACGCGCCTCGGTCGGAATCTTGGTTCGATTGTATTGACAAAGGCGTCGCGATTCTTTCATCGACATTTTCAAAGTATAAACAAATATTTCAAGAATATCGTTAACATATCTTATATCGAATAATTAAATCATTTATAAATTATCAATATTTCGGCAAAATTTAACTTTTGATTAATTTAATCAATACGATTTAATATTTGTTTACCGAGCTTGCAGCCCTCGCAACAGTCTCTTCGCTGATCACCAGGGCACGGCGAGTTCTTCGATTTTTCACTCTGAACGCACGCCAGGCCAGCTCGCGCATCTTCTTTGCCCTCCTCGCAGCTCTTCTCGCGAAAAGCACGAACGCAACAGATGTCAACAGCCTCGAGACAGAGACCCTGTTCGACGGGCGGCACACCGCTCACCGGTCCCGTGAATTTTTCGCATCTCAGGCCCTCCGACGCCCAGGATGTACCGAGGCCGCAGCATCTCTCGAATTGACTCTCCATCCTCGCTTCGACGCTCGTGACATCTGTTTCGACAATTGAAACCCAAAAAAGAGATACCAATGAAATGCCTGTGAAAGTTTCTTTACACGCTTGCGATATTCACAGATGTACGTTCAATTATTATTTTTTTATCTCGCGAGAATCGTAATCGTCGCGATAGATTGTATCGTTGACAATACATAGAGAAAGAGAGATCGGACGATGATAATGTCTATAAAATGATACGTCGACGCGTCTATTAAAAATCTGGGACAAGGCTGCGAAGTTTCGTCATCGCGAGCAAAGGAAAAAAGCACGAAACAAAAAAAGAATTTCGAATTGTGATTGCGGTTGCATAAAACAAAAATCTAAAATCTGCGAATATTCCCGCTTCGAGAAGATTAGACACACATTGTCGGCGTCGAAATGATACGTAATATAGTACCACTCGTGTTTATTTTTCCTCGAACTGTCGCTCAACAAAATGTGCATCTTAGACAAGTCAAACAAGACTCTTGCTCGCTCGCGATATCAACTTTGTTATGCACGAGTCGAAGCAAACAAGTTCCGAGCATCCAAGAATTTATATTATTTTTTAATTATTGTTGAAATAACGAGGAACGAAATTTTTAATGTTACAGGCGAACGTGCGAATGAGAGAGGGAATCGAATAATGAAGACAACGAAAAGTTAATCAGCGTATTAGATGACCGTACTGGGTCAGAGTCACTGCAAACTTGATTAATTAAGAACTCTGATGCGGGGGAAGGATCTCAATCAAGCGCTGCGAGACATAGTACGAAGATCCGTTGATATGCAGATGCGTGAGTAAACGGACATAGTACTATAATAGTAAAACTACTGCGGATAAATTTACAACGTTTTCTCCTGATGAATAAAATCATAGCGTTGCTATAGAAATTAAATATTTTCTCGAGCTATTACCAAATGATCGATTAATGGTTTAATTTTAAACAAATAAATACCATTTTCTTTATTCATTCAATTTGATTTCGCGAAAACTCGTATTGCCGGTATATTGTGTAAATAATTGCCTTTAGGTATCCAGATCAGTGTGGAAAGAAGAAAACAAATCATCAGCGATGAGTTCTGAGCGACGAAGTACGGACGTCCGCTTCGATGTGCCATCTTCTTGCGGACAGCCCAGACAAGTCAGGATTTTCTCAACCTTATCGCCCGTGTCACTCGATCTCTCGTAAAAATTAAAAACAATAATTAATAATTTACTTCTTTTCAGAAATCCTGGCGCTCGCGCGTATCTTATTCTAGTGTTCGATCGGCGGAAAATATATTTATATATAAATGTGAAATGCGGATCAAGAAAAATGCAGCCGGCGACGAAGTCGATCTTCGGCAGACTGAGCGTGCCGAGGGTCGAAGAATCGAGAGAAGAGATACCGAAGGGGAACACGTGTTTCGTCGAACGCCTAGACGGGGGTCTTCACGACGATAGGGGAACCCGGTATCTTTCTCTCTCCCTCTCTTTCTCTCTCTCTTTCTCTCCACCTCACTTGCTTGCTCTCGCTCTTGGGCTTGCTCTCCTTCTCACACACGCAGCGAAACTCTTGGGGGCGCATCTCGTTGATACTCGCCTTTTTGTCAATCTCTTTCTTATTCTAGGACACCCGTGTCAGTATAGGTCTCTCCCTCTCTGTATCCTGGCGCATCAATCTCTCATCATTGATACGACACGTGAACACCAAAAGTTGTGTTAAATTATACAAATACAGTTTAACTTTATTTCGTTTTAACAACTTCGTGTCAATTTAGTGACAATCCATTGGCCTGACAACGATTACTTTCTGACATAAAAAATTTAAGAAATTAAGAAATTGAAATCTCGAATATGAAAATCCTTTGGCTTAATTAATTTTCTGGTAAAACAAACATTTGTGAATCGTCGTCAAAAACGGAGTTCCTGTAATCAAAGCTTACGACAAGTTATAGAACATACTCGAACTGGACAAAAATCCGATATTGTAGCTGGACAAGTTCAATTTCAAGCGTTTTTACTCATAGACATATTGCACAGATATACGTACATGTGTTTAGAGCTCATAATCATAATATCTGCAGTATGATATCATTCTCCGCGTGGACTGTGCTTGATAGATATACATACATGCATTAATATACTGTAATTCATACACGTATATAAACGTCTCTCGAGGGCCACGTGCTCTGTGACTGGGCCACGAGGCCATTCCCTCCATAAACATAATTTCGCCAACGTGATCTTGTCCGTCGACGATGTAATTCGCCTCGCGCTTTTGTCCCGATCGTTGGTCCTCTCCCGCGGGAAAGACCTCGAGATTCTCGTCATTCGTGACACGATATGCGACGTGTGGAACAGTCCTCGGTTGTCGTACGAAAAAAAATAGAAAAAAACGCAAAAACGTATCTAACACAGTATATATTTCAGAGTGTGGATCCTTCCGTGGCTTGGAGAACGCAACGACGAAGGAGAGGAGACGGGCAAACCCAAAGTATATAGCCCTTTTTGCGGTTGCGAGTCGGCATCTGCGTCCACCGAGCTTTGGAACTATGTTGTATGGCTATATACTTATATACAGGACCCGTGGGACCAAATAATCGAACAAAACCATCGAGTATCTCGTGTAACAACCGAGCGACATAGTAAAAGCGAGATTCTCTTGTCGTTTGCATCATTCGAAAGACGTTCGTTCGCGATGGCAAAAAATCTTGATGGGAAACATCGTTCTTGTGTCGTTGGGTACAATGGCAATGAAGTTTAAAAAACGAAGAGGGTATATATGCCTTACCACTTACATCACGGAATAAGGAGGTAGTGATTATATCAATGAACCGATTCAAAATTTGCATCATCTTATTCTAAAAGTTGAATACGAAAAGAAATAACATCCATGTTTATTTGTTTCTTTTCCCTTAACCCTTAACGCTTTCTCCGACACGCTGACAAAATCAATAGAAAATAATCGAGGAGAATTCTTTTTCAAATATTTTTAATGGCATGTCATGATGGTTTAAAATTAAAAAAAAACAGCTCGTTAATGAATCCTTACAAGATTTGTAAATGAAACTAAGTTATTTGAACGTTGTTATCGCGAAACTCAACCGATATTTCTTTGTCGATCGGAAATTTCTTGGTGACGGTAGTCGATGAAAGTACGAGATTTTTATTGCCGGTAGAGCTTGATACCTGCGAATCTGCGAAATTAATTAATTATTAAATTTCCTCTTGTTAATATGATTTAAAATCTAATTGGGTGATATATTTTTTGGTTCTTTTTTTTTAGAAACCGTTTGGAGACGATTTTAATGCTGACTCACCGTGACGCGAACGTCTTCTCACTATGTAATTGCGCATTTTGCCGAACCAGCCCTCGTTCAAACGTTCACGAAATTTCGGTGTTGTGAATGTGTACAAGAGAGGATTAATCGCACTGTTGACCGGAAGAATGAAGACGACCACCCAGGCGTGAAGATCGGCTGGTGAGAATTCAAGACCGAAGATTCGAAGAAATAAAAAAAAACGTGACCAAGTTTAAAAACGTGACTTACCATAAATCAAATATTTTCAGGGTCTTGGATCGTGACGCTCGATCGATCCGAAGGATCTTCGGAGATTATTACTGAAAATATTTATTTTTTTTATGAAAAATAGAACTTACGCGGTACGAGATACTTCGTGAAAGCGAGAATTTTCAGCGTTATTATCGGTGCCCAGCAAGCAGCGTCGGTGAGCACGATGAGAAAAAATCTGAACGCAAATTCTGAATCGCCAACCGAGAGAGGTGTGTTGTAACGTGTTCGCCAGATACTTGCGAACATACCGACGTAGGCGTAGCCTATAATTACCAGTCTGGAATAAAGAAAAGACAAGAAAAAAATTAAGAACATTAATAGAAAAAGTTGCAAATGGAAATTTGCAATACCGGGGAAACGGTTCTCAGCTGTTCTAGATGATAATGTTACGCTCTAAAAGCTTCTTTTAAGAGAAAATAGATCAATCAAAATTCGAAATCATGAACTTTAGAGTAAATGATAAATAAAAATTCGAAATCATGAGCTTTTGAGAAAATGATAAAACTTGTATGATCCGCTGAAAATTCTTTCTTTCGTAGACTCACCCAACAAGATTGAGGCCAAGAAATATGAACGCAGAGTATTCCCAGCCAATGAGAAACGGATCGTCGATGTGAAGCGGAAAACACATTCCGTTTACGCCGTAATAACGCGTACTGCTTCGCCAATGTATCGCCGGTATTAGAGCGAGAATTATACCTAATACCCAGAGGACGATCATCGAGGAGAAAGCCGCTTGAGGGGTGAGTACACGATGACGCTTCAGAGGGGCCGCTATCACCATGAATCTTTCCACTGACATGAACGAAAGTATCATCACCGAAACCTTTGATCGATTCAACGATTCGTGATTATTATCGAGAACAAAGTTAACCGAAGAAACTGAATTATAGAAAGATTCAGTCTTTTTGATACGATACCTCGGATGATATCATCGCCAAAATTCCAATCAGAGTGCATGGCCAAGAAGACATCCACGTACTCGCTTCCTGATTGTAATTGCCGCGAAAGCGAACATCCACCAAAGCGATTATTAGCAGATAAAGGCCCATTAACATGTCGGACACTGGAAAATTCATACCCGGTGTATACATATTCGATCTATAAAATGTAATCGCGTATGATTTATTAGATAGTGGAGATACGATAATC
This sequence comes from Netelia virgata, assembly GCA_951802705.1. Lineage (NCBI taxonomy): Eukaryota > Metazoa > Arthropoda > Insecta > Hymenoptera > Ichneumonidae > Netelia > Netelia virgata. The sequence goes on from OX637865.1 coordinate 9,126,639, forward strand.
GATCGGCGCGAGAGTTTTAACCCATCGCGCTGTCAATATCAGTTATTTGAGATTTTGTAAGCTTCATCATCGTCTCAACGTCAATTTCTGTAGCAAAGTAAACTTCCATAGCTCAAAATAATTATTCGATCAATTATTATTATCATTTTTCAGCAATGCATTATGAAAACGATAAGTCATTTGTTCATTAATTGAAATCAATTTATGAATAGTGGAAAATTATTTTTTAAAACTATATAATTATGTAAATGATTATTTTTTTTGGTAAAAAATTGTAAATTATTATTGGACGAGTTAAAGAATATAGGCAGGTGGTTAGAATCGTATGGCGTTGGAATATAATTTACCAGCGAGATTCCTGATAACGATACTGAGCACACGATTTTCATCCTTCGCTGTAAATCGTCCCCAGAGAACGAGCGCATTGCCCAAGCAAGTAACCGCTGATATGCCCCATACCGCGGCTCTTAGTAGAGGTTTTCCCAGCAAGTGAGATAACGATGACACCCCTACGAATCGTATTTTCTTTATTTTTTTCCCCTTTATAATACATTATTATGTTGACATTCATAAAACTCGCACGAAGTCTCGTAATATCGAAACGGTATTTTTGCGATATTGTCGTTATTCACCGAGATAATGTACGAAAAGCAGAAATAAAAATGTACTCACCATCGCTTGCTGGTCGACATTTTTGTACTTTGGGCGCATACGTCGTGCAGTAGTGAAACTTTTTGAAATATCTAATAAAAATTGAAAAAACGTTATTGTTTTTCAAAGCTTTCTCAATAATTGCTCGATCGTTCATTTTTTCAAATTACTCACACAAAATCGAATTTCGTGAAGAGATCGAACACGTTTTTGTCCACGTTGTCCATGTCGATCTCCTCGAGTCCACTGAAAACAAAGCGAATAATCGAAGATGCGATAAAAATGTTCAAAGCGCAAATAAATTATTTATTTATTTTTGACTGAGAACTTACAGTGATTGCAAATTTCTAAGTGGATCGAAAATTGCGACTGGCAAATCTTTGATGGGATTGTAGCCAATCATTCTGGAAAAAACGAATGCATAGGAGGCGTGAGTAAGACGAATCATCGCAGTCTCGAAAAAAAAGAACGCGATAATACATGATATCCTGTTTTACGCGTATTAGCGGTTAGACAGAGAGGTCCAGTGTGTTATTGCACGATTCATATACGCGAGGGAGTAAACTTTCGTTACTGTATCGTTGACTCTCGACAAACACTCTTGCACGCGGCGCCGGCACGTATTTCGAGCTTAAAACGTTTGTCGAACTCAATGTTAAATCGTGTCAACGTATTCAATTTCTCCCAGGACGATTATCGTTAAGCATAATAATATTTTACCATACTTACAATTTTGTAACATTTTGTACAGGCTGAAACAAATCCGGTGGCACTACGACGATATTGTTGTAGGCGAGATTACTGAAAAAAAAATTAAAATTCTATGCGTATATTTCGAACTTAATTGAACGATTCGGACATGGATCGTATCTCGAAAAACTCACAGCTCGGTGAGCATCGTCAAATATCGAAGAGCGTTCGGGCCTATGTACTTGATCTGATTTCTTTCCAGGCTCCTAAAAATTAATTGTATCAGAGATTACTTATATCACAGAGAAATCTTTTTTTTACGTATAGACGATTACGTACAGAGTTTTGAGCCTGGGTAATTGGGAAAATGTGAGATCGGTCAATTTATCCAAATTATTATCGTCCAAAAGCCTACAAAATATAAGCAGACATTTTTCTGCGTGTCTTGCTTGATTAATTATTCGATAAGCGTCGGATGACATTCGCTGGACTTACAGTTCCCTCAAAGCCGGCAAATGTGGGAGCATCAGTTTGTCCGTAGTAAGTTTATTCCTGCTCAAATCTCTGAAAGTCAACAAATTGCGAGAATAATTGGACGAAAAGACAGTTAGGAAGCGTATTTGCAAATATTTCGACGAACTGGTATCGAAGAGTTCGGAAAGTGCAACGTATCTCGCTGTATCCATGGGAGCTTCACTTTCCTGATTGCTACAGAAATTTGCATACTTTTCACTCGGACGATACTCCCGGGCTCGGATTCTTATCAAAAGAGCCATGTAATCGCTCTATCCATTTCAATTCTCCCTGGGGAGAGATTTCGTGACGCTGAACTATTTTATTTCTCGATATACCCATATAACCATCCTCCACCCTGTACTTTACTTTCAGATTTACTCTTTGTGTAACAAAACAGAAATACTGACATCTCGAAGCCAAGAGATAAAAAGAAAATATTCCTTGCCAAGCAAATTTTAGCGCATATGTCTCACTGTTAGAAATAATATAAAATATTTCGTCTATTAAAGTACAAAACTTCCTCTACGAGCTAATAACGTCGCCAACCAATATTTAAAAAAACATGTACTTGTCCTCGAGCCTTAGTCAAGTAAATTTTGTAACGTCGAATCGAAATTCTATTGACTTTTTAGATTATCGTAAATATTTTCGCAAAAGACAAGAAAAATCGTATAAATCGTTCTTTTCACGAGTACAAGCCTTACTCTATGTAAATAATTCATGTTATTCTCTTACAGCCATTCGAGCGCTGTACTGTTCTCAAAATCGGACAAATCGGCGTAATAAATACTGTTGTTGTTGGCCTGAAGAGTCTCGAGAGACGATAGACCCGACAACTGACCCATGCGAATTTCCTGAAGTTCATTATTCGAGAGAATCCTACGGAGGAAAAAGAATCGTAAAATTGTTTATTCTTCCGGCTCTATAAAAATTCATTCGATTTTATCGAGGTATCACTTACAACCAATAAAGTTCAGCTTGATTGGCGAAAACTCCTTCTTCGAGTCTTGTAATATTGTTCTCTTGTACATAACTGAAGAAAATAATGAGATTAGGAAATTTGCTTACAATCGCTTTAAATTAATTTTTAGGTGTATCGAAAACAAAAATTGGATCGGACGAGAATTGTTCGACGTCTTTGTACACTCACAGCGAACGCAACCTCGTGTATCTAGCCAAGGCTTCTGCAGGTATCGATTCGAGCGAGGATTTCGCCAATATTCTACAATTGAAATAATTAATGATTCGATCAAGTGTGAGTCTTGTGCCTTCTCGAGGAAATCGTAATCTTCTTAAAGCAATAGATTTATACACGCTCTATTAATTCGTTATGAAAATTGCAAGTATAGAAGACGTACATAGTAGTAACGTTGGACGAGAACGTTTGAGGAATTTCGGTATAGCCGGAGCAAGTTACAGTGCAATCCATGCACGTACAACCCTGCGAGCATTCGGTCCAGTCTGAGACGCGAAAATCCCTTATTATTAATTATATGAGGAAATCTCACCGGGTATCGGTGTCCCAAGGACGACTATCGTCGCATCGTTATTATGGGAAAATTTACCACAAGTCAGATCTGGCGCCGGCTCGCGCTCCTTCAAGAACCACTCCCAGTTACCGTGATAATCGACTGATAACACAAGATAATTCAAGCCATATAAATATTTTATCAATTAATTTCAAAGAACAAAACTGATTTTCATTGTCTGGTGAAGTGCAAACATAATTTTGATTATTCTAAGGTATCTTGTAAGTTTAAAAAATAAATGGGCAGACATGTTTGAGCTGTACTCAATTATTTTCAAAAATATATAATATTGAGGGATACAAGTATAACGGGACCAAAGTTGGATTCATGAAAATGTACAAAAACGTACAAATCTTTGTCTCGTAACAATATTCAGAATTGCTTCAAATAATGATGATAATTTTGTCTCAATTCTGAAGTAAAGAATCACAATGGCATAAATAGAATAGGTACTAAATAATATTACGAATATAATCAATCATTGACGATTGGTGAAAAAGTTGTGCATTCATTAATTAATCAAAATTGGTTGTAATTTCAGATCGCTGATGGAAACTCACAGCATTCGATAGTATTTTCATCATCGCCGTCCGGACAATCTTCAATACCGTTACACCAACTTCTCTGTGGCATGCAGACCGTGCTGTTCTGGCACGGAAACGTTCCCACGGGGCATTTGTCTGCAAACAGTGTATTTAATTAAACGTGCCGAAACGCGCTCTCTTCTACTCTCTTTTTTTTCGTTGCAATTCATCGAAGGAAGATATTTCCTCTCTATCTCTCCGGATTAAGTATTCAAGCTTCCTCGAAATTTACGCTCAATGAACTTCATTGGTAAGATCCGATCTTTTACAAAGATACTAAAAAGCCAGTTTTCTCACAATGGCCATTATTATATCGCTTTAAAGGATTCATGTTATTCGTGGTTTGGGACTGCCGCAAATGCTACATAGAATAAGCATACATAGTCGCTTTACCGAGTAAAGTCGCTCGTAAAACGTTCTTGCCAGAGCATCAGACTTTATAACGAGACATTTAGCACATGGCTTTACTAGCCCTCGCACGTGTTGCCTTATTGCGCGTCTCTGTAATTTTTTTAAATACTTTTTTTTTACCCAACCACTTGTATATTCATTTTGTATATTTTTTCATCGTTGTTATTCGCACGTTGTTTCTCTTGTCTTTATTAATTATTTATTTTACTCTTCGACGATGGGTGTTCTGTTTTTAAATCTTTTTTTTTAATTTCATCCTTGATCCTCGCACCCTTAATTGACGTGCATCGAGAGAATCTATCGTGGACTTGATACTTTGTGTACATACGAAGGCTCGAATCGCTGTAGGGTGAAGTGTACGCGACCGCACGTGCAAAGTAATCTCGTACAATCCCCAGAGCGACACGGAGTAAGCGTTTTGCGAGGGAAATCACACGTGCGGCATATCGACACACTCATGTACGCATACTCCGTTATGAGAAAAATAAGAGTATGATAATCCGTAATTTTTTTAATAATCGCTCGTACATTATCCATAAGTTACGCAGTTAATTTAAAAAAAAATACTTTTATGTGCAACATTTGGTTAAGAATGACGACGATCGTGCAGAAAAAGCAATTTTGATGCCCATTAATTTCTAAACTAAACGTGATTTATTTCAACGACAGTCGTTTCATTCGAAGTTGCAGTAATATCGTATCTCATAACTTTTATATTTTAGTATTAACTTTTAGGATATTAAAAACCTGTCTACAATTAAATTGTATTCTTCCTTTTTTAGGAGCAACATAGTGACAGGACAGGGAGCCAGGAAGAGATGTCGAGGACGTTCAGGAACTGGCACGATTTCTAATGAAAAAATTCATCGATCGAATTATCGTCCTACCTTGATTGAAGTAATACATGAGGCCGGAAAGCACAAAGACCATCGATATGAGGGAACTCCCAACGATGGCGATGTGTTTATACCTCATTTCTTTTCTTCTTTTTCCTTAATCACTATAACGATTATTGTTACTGGATTGCCCGTTTCGAGAATTGATTTATTCTTATACTTCTTTGTTAATAACGTTTTCAGGTTTTTCGAGCCTCTCAAGGAGTCTCGTTCGCGATGCGCTCCATCCGGAGCGTGAGATGACACTTGTTGCATTAGCGATACTCCGGCAAGTTTTAACTCTGGTTTCACACAACCCCCGAAGGTGTTGCTGCTGCTGCTGCTCTTATGCACACGCGCTCTTCGTCATATTCAACCCGATGACGCGAAATTTCTCACGTTCGACGTGCACCTCACTGGTATCATTGTAATCGACGTAAGTAAGTACACCCTGAACTACGTCGAGCTTTACCAAACTATTTCTACTGAAAGAGTCACTTTTTTCGGACTCGATACATTCGGACAATTGTGAAAGTTCTTCAGTTTATAGTTTCAATCGATAGGACTATCTGCAAATTATTTCAGATATTTAGATGTAGAAAAAACTTATAAAAAATATTGTACATTTTTTTAAATTAAAGTTTCTTGAGAAATAGTCGAGAAAATAGTAATGATGTAAAATTTTATTTTATTAAATTTCTGATCGGGTACTTGAGAAAACGTACCTGAATCGGTACAGAATACTTTGTATACGTACTTCGATGGTTGATCGATTAATTATCCGAAATCCAGCCGTGACAGTGACGAATCCTGGACTCCGTTTTATTTATCGATCAGACAACCAAGAGACTATAAGACATTGTTCGCAGCATTGCAAACAGACCGGACAAGTAGATACTCGATTATATCGAATTAAACGCCAGAGTGATCGCTTCCAATGTCTTCAACCATCAATCTTAATCGCTTACGCAACTTCTTACATTGTAACTAGACGTAATTCGGTACGTTCGAGATATCCCGAGCTTCTTGTTACAATTCGAAGATCGAAACTCGTCGTCTTATTCTGACCCGGCTGAACAGCACATGGCTATCTTAAGTTAGTTCTATTACTTATTAGTTATGTTATTACGAAAGACGGAATATTTGTCTGGAGAGAGCTGAACGGAAAATCAAAAGATTAAGCGTCAACAGAAATTTCTAAAAAAATGTATGTTCGTTTTATTGAAGAAAGATACAGAGTAGTGTACAGTCGTAGAGGAGAGAGTACAAATTTGCCTAATGTTTCTCATCCCCGATGATTATGCGGATTAACGATTACGGTTTTCTTTTTTTCTGTGTGTTTTCTTCCGGTTTTGTTTTGTGAATTATTATATATGAATTCGAAACGAGAATCTCGTCAATTTTGACAGGTTTATGGTACTAATAATAGACTCGGTTATCGCAATCCCTTATACCAGCGATATTTTCGAGGGCCTTGATCGGTCGATTAATAAAAAACTTCTTTTTTTTTTCGTTGTTGCAATTTTGTTAACTGTTTTCATTCAATTTTTGTATCATTGTAAATGTCGAAGAACCCTTTAAATTTTAAAGATTTTTTTCATCGCTCGTCATATCGAGATGGCTTATATTTTTTGTTTTATTTTTATATTTTTATGAAGCGCGAGACATTGGTGATCGAATCCGACAATGACTCAGTTTTTGTATAATTTCTTTCAGTTTTCCATGTTGAAATAAAGTCGAGTCGCGATCGAACGTTCACCAACTTTTCGTCGTGTCGAGGCTACTCCGCACGGTACAAATTTCATGCGGTCGGTCAAGACACGTATTTAATTTTTATTCAACGAAGAAACGTCGCCACGACAAATAGGAAAAAACGTACCGAACAAAAATTGTACGAAATACAATTTCTATTGCACAATAGTCGACGCCTTTTCGCCGTTTCCTTTTAGTTTTTCATTCAATCTCGTCTTTTCGTTTAGCGTTAACAATTAAAAAAAAAAAAAAAAAATTGAAGAAAAAAAAAGATAATCATAAGTCAGTGAAATTTCAGCGCCAATATCAATATTATATTATACCGTTTCGACTATCGTTAAACACAAATGTCCTTAACACAAATTGTGATATAGTATAGTATAAGTATAATATCGTACGTTATATATTTTGTTTTTGTTTTCCGCGACACGTTATTTCTTTCATTCAATTCCCAAATTGGTACACGACGTAGCAAAAGGCGAAATGAAAAATTAATTTTTCGTCGGTGGAGGTGGAACGTAGAGGAGAACAAAAAAACATGTATCCTTCACATCAAAGTTGCGTATACTTTCATTCGTCGTACAAAGGGGCAAAAAAATTGTATCGCACACATCGAGAGTATCGCGCGAGGATATCCGGGCATTCTCTTGCAATTAACGTTCGTGATTATCTAGCGAGCCGCTGTTTCATTTTATATATTTTTTTTTATCAATCGATTTCTCGATCGCAATTTTTGTATTTATTTTATTATTTAAGTACGCTACGTTGATCTAGAATAATTTACTTTCGGCGACGATTTTATGTATTTCGTGTCAATTGTATAAACGAGCATGAGGGATGGTAAAGACGTGCGGAAGAAATATGAAATGAAAAAAAAAAAGAAAAAAAAGAGAAATCATAAGATCATAATCTACCGTTCTACAATGTCATCGCACGCTAATATATATATTTACATTTATAACAGAATGGTCCCTAATGTGACGATAAAAATACAAAAAAAAAGGATTCATTCGTGTTTCTTGACGAGATTGACCGCGAGCCGCTGTTTCCGGGAATATTACCGGGCTGACGTATATCTTGGCCCAGTAAAATGAGAAGATTTTTGTCTTTCACACGTTGAGATACGAAAAAGAGAAAGGTATATCTATGATAGCAGTAACTTCGTGTCGAGAAATCATCGTCATTTTTATTAGAAGAAGGGCTATTCAATGTATTATATACAAACCAGGACATACTGAGGTCGATCGACAGCATGCGTGTGACTGTATTTTTTAATATATTTTTCTTCGAGTCGCGGAGTAATATCTGTTTCATGTTTTTTCATTTTTTTGTTTTTTTCCTTTTTTCTTTAATTCATGTTTCTTTATATATCGTTTGTTTTTTATGAGAGGCCGCGTGCTCGAGGCTCGGTGTCGATTAGTTCGAACAGACGGCTATAAGGAACAAAAGAAGAAACCGAGTCAACTCGTTCCATCCATAGCTCGAGAGTTGAAGTTTTCGAAAATTCGATAGTTCGAGGATGCCTTGAATTGCTCGGTTGCACATTGTCGTGACAAATCGAAGCTAAAAAGAAATTGTACCATGATAAACGTTTCGTTTTGTCGTTATAAAAAATAAAATGCCGCTTTTCGTAAGCAATCTCGATCGCAGATTCGTTTTTTTCTTTCCATCGCCGGAGTGGCGCGCTTTGACCCCGATTGTCGATGACGGAGCACGATTTTCTCCAACTAATTCTCTTCTCGTGCATCTCGACGAAAATAAAGTAGCGACTTCTTCGTGTCGAGCCAACGGAAACGACGTATGAAGATAATCGCATATACCTAACGGGCAGCTTGTTTCTTTCGCGCTCCTCGACTTGGCTTTTTACAAGAAAGAGGAAAGTCAGAGAAAAGAAAAAGAAGTGAGGATAAACTTACGAAGTGGGCAGTGGATAATGTGTGAGTATGTCTGTGTCAAAGAATTGCTTATACTCTAGATAACCTGGACGAGCATCTGTTGCTAATCGTTTTGAGATGGCACGTGTGCATCGGTCAAGTGCAAACGAATCCTTCCTGAACGACCGTTGAACCACCGGCGGGTCCCTCCTGCAAATTTAACAATGCCGAACATGTCGCAATTTGAAAAACTATTAAAAACTCCAACGACGTAATCGAGTGCCTCTCGAAAGAGGGAATATAATATGGCGGACAGGGAGAGCAAAACGGAAGGAAAAACATTCGGGGATACTACGATCTTACCTTCGTCACTCGGATTATTCAGACAAAAATTTGTTTTTCCTTCCGAAGAAGTTCTGAAATTAATCGACTATTTTTCTATTTACGCGTTTGTTATCTTTCTCATTAATTTTTCGTTTGCTTTCATTCAGTTTTACTTGGTTCAAAACGTTCTCACATCGCCCGTTACTCGTGATAGATGGGGGGGGGGGGGGGGGGGAATCTCTTACATCCTTAGCAGCGGTCAAAGTTTGTTTGTACTCGTCCAAGCTGAATCCCGAATTGCTGTCCTCGCCGCAGGACTGAACTACCAGAGCGCTATCTTCTCCCTGTGCAATAACAAAACGATATACCGAATGTAAAATAATATCGGTACGATATTGTCTTCGATTGGTTTGTTTTTTTCATTCAGGACGACCATTGGACACCTGTAACCTCGCTCCTTCATGTGCCCCTTTCTTTTTCAAATAAATAATATATCTTTTCTTTTTCATGAAAATCGAACACTAATCACGAAAGCACCTGTGTTATTTGTTGCTCGCCGTCGTGGACCCGTCGTTTCTTTCCTGCTGCGTCGACCGTCTGATCGGAAAGTCTCTTTCTACTTGCAGGATCGATCTGGCGATTGGGTGATGGAGTTTCCGCGTTTCCATTACCTCCAACGTTGCCGTTTCGATGTGTTCCTCCGGATATCTGAAATAATTTCGGATAATCATGTAATGTTTTTTCTTAATTACTCGAGGTATATTAGAAAAACGTTAACGTTACCTTGCGCTCGCGCTTCAATAAAGACGGAGATACGTATGTGTGAAGATCCTTCCGCTTAACGTGTTTCGCTTCTATGGACATTCCCTCTTTCAGCATTTGGAGCTGATCGGCTAATCTCTCGACTGTAACGACACAAGTGTTTTTCTTTTCTAGAATGTTCGATGAGAATAAAAGAAAATTCAGAACTCATGCTTTAGCGATCTCTTACTCGTTTCGTTGAAAGATCTTATGTCGTACGTCAGATCGACATTGAGATTTTCAGATTTCGAGAAGAGCAAACCGATGAACCACATTGAGCAATTTTTGCCGGCTTCCGCACACGTCGGTGCGAATCCTTCAGGATTCACGTGCGCCAGCGTTATGTGAGGATTCCTCTCCAGTGTGCCTGTTCAGTGATCGACAAGGATATTCGCCATATCGGCATCCGCGAATCATTAGAATATCGTTTGCATACCAACAAAAATGAGTAAACAAAAGACGACGTTTTACTGCACGTCCCAACGAATCGTTCAGATTTTTCATTCCGACAAAGATTAAAACGGTAAAAGTCCAAGCGGTTAAAACTATGCGAATAAATGGAGATGCGTTGAATTTTTTTAACGAATGTTTCCCGTCCATATCCGCGATTGTTTACCGTATGAATCTCCGTCGTTTGTCCAAACGCTGATGAAAAAAGGCGCAAAAATTATTTCAGAAAGACAAAAGACGAGCAGCAACAATACGGGTGGCATCAGCCGATAAAAATCGGCCGAACATTTATCATTCACATGAAAATCGTACCATTGTACAATAAGAACATGTTTCTTTTTTTCTACCTCCCTCGGTATCTTTTTTTTTCTTTTTTTTTTCTTTTTCATAACCGATGTATATATTTTGGGTTTCATCATGTTTAATTTTGTTACCTATCAGATGTCGTATTTTAGACTCGACAAGCCCGCACCATTCGAGCTGATCTTCAGCAGTCAAACTACTGGCAAACAGTACAATATAGTGTTTGTATTTGCAGAAAAAATTTGGTGGTTCGAACAGCTTGTCCCATGCTGCTTTTCCCATTATAATCTCTTCTGTTATCAACAATCCCGACTCGAAAGCCTCTTGCATTATGGTTCGCGTCGATACCGAGACGTTGAACGTAGAATTTTGCTGCGGATAGGCAGGTGTTATTATCGGCATCAGGTGATATCTGTCCGATATATTGACCTAAAAGGAAAGTTTGCTCGACATCATTTTAAATGTCGCAAAATCGGAGGGAAACTCATCCAAAGTAGCCGAGATTTTCGGCAGATCGACTCACTCTCGGATCCCATACGGGAAATCCCAAATTAACATTATCCGGTTGTTTCAGAAGTACTGGTTGTGGCCATTTCCATTGTGAGAAGACGAGGAAAAATTTCTCTATCAACGTAGCTGCAACGGCATTCGGATAGAGCTGACAAGTTCGCGCAACGAGCATCGCCCACGATACGCCACCAAGATAACCCAGTACGTTACTATAAATTCCGTGTCCTATGTATGAAAAAAAACAAGTGCAAAGAAAAAACAATCCGCACAAAATTAGTATTTCATATTCATCGACCATTCGTACGAAATTTTTAAGCTTATCGCTAACTCACTCTTAGCCCATAACTTTATAGCTCTGAGTGCCAATCGAAAATTCTCGATATTCGGTACGAGACGCAATATTTCGTCTGTAACCCGACAACCGTTCAGGCTCCTAACACACTTTTGATCCAAATTCTTGAGCAGCAGGTCGTCTCGCAAATCCTAAGACAAATAAATCACCAAATTTTATAAACTTTACAAAAAGAAAAACTTCGTTTTTACGGACTATTTGTTTCGGGCTCGCTTACCATAGAGTCCGGTATCTCTTTGAGCGTCAGTTTGGCAAAAAGCATATCTATCTCTATACCATCAAAGTTCATTTTAATAACAGGTACGAAAGCTTCTTCGACCGCCTAAAATGCAAAAGGATAATTTATTAAATATCTCTGGTAACGTTCTTCGCGTAATTTGGGCTCATCTTTTATTTTTTTCATCATTCCCATACCCGTAAATCTGTAACTTCGGGTTGCTTCTTTAGCAATTCGAAGAACGTCGAGAAATAATCCGATCTCTTTATGTGACGTGGCACAACGCAAAGAGCATCTATATCGGCTCCTTTGTGATGGACTCCTAGCCTATACGATCCAAATGTGTATATTTTACCACCAACCTGGTCCGCAACGTTCGGTGGCATATTTCTAGCGATACTGGTATCTTTTATCCATTGTTTTACCAGTGTATTCAGTTTGCTGCAACCAAAAACCATTGACGTACCAGAGATATTTGTAGAGATGAAGAAAAAGCTCGAAAATTCACACTCGTCGATCAGGTATTTTACCTTAAAATTTCCATTCTGTGATTCAACTCTTCCTCCGACTCGAAGACGTTGTAGGGTTTGAGGGCTTCCCTCAATTCGCTTGTTCGAGTAATGTCGCTGGGTTTCGGTTCGGCTACACTTATAGCCGATGTCATGCCCAGTGTACGAAGATTGGGAGCCACCACCGCGGGATTAGTAGTAGAATTGTTACCTTGAGATGACCACATCTCGGATATTATGCTATTTTACTCCGTTCCTGAAAAACCTTTCCATGTATGTGGAGATAAAATATCGTGTATTCTTTTTTCTATTGTTTGTTTGTTATTGGTGATGTACAATCATCTATATTTTCTTCGATTTATCGTATATCGGAGTACTGGGATCGAGGCAACATGAAACCCCGGACTAGATCCTATCGTCACTTAGTGTCTCTGATTCTATTTTATTCAGAGGTATACTGAGATTTCATCAGTCACTCTTATTGTTAAATTGAAAACTGAATCCATCGTGAATTGCCAAGTTTTCAATACGATCTCATCTATGAAAGAGATTTTACCTAACAAAAAAACAGCTCCACTTAACGATTCCACAACTGAGTGTTTTCATATTTTAATCGAAATATCAACCGTTTAAGAGGAATCGGAGACAAAAAATGCTGTTGTCTCACCGTCAGCAATGTTTCACATAGCGCTAACCGCTTGTGCCAGAGCATAATAGATCATGACGTTTCTACAGTAGCGGTATTGAAATTCCTCGCGATATTGAAAAAACGATGTTGGTGAAGATTCTAAAAAAGCTGTATATGGTGCTTTCGGTCTCAGTTATTTGATAGCGCAAAAGCAAATTCATCCCACTCGTATTTATTATTGTTAGACACAAAAGTAGTTGCACCTGGTAAAAAGTGCGGTGTACACGAGAGATTAACAAATTGTGAAATACCTGACAAGGTTCTAACATGATCGAACAGGAGTTCAATCTCAGCACGAATTTTCCTCAATATCTATCTCATCCTTGCCTTTTAGAGAGAGAGAGAGAGGAAGGGAGGGCGGGAGGGAGGGCGAGAGAAAGCAAGAGAGAGAGAGAGAAGAGAGAGAGAGAGAGAGAGAGAGAGAGAGAGAGAGAGAGAGAGAGAGAGAGAGAGAGAGAGAGAGAGAGAGAGAGAGAGAGAGAGAGAGAGAGAGAGAGAGAGAGAGAGAGAGAGAGAGAGAGAGAGAGAGAGAGAGAGAGAGAGAGAGAGAGAAAAGAAGAAAAAGAGAGAGAGGGGGAGGGGGCTGAGAGACAGAGAAAACTAATGTCCAATACTCATTGCAGTTTGTAGGAGTGCCGTTATAAGGTTATTATTACTTCACAAACCGCAAAGATCGGCTTCAATCAAATGATAGAAATTTCATAACTCACCGCTCGAATGTTACTATTCCGTTGAAGGCTCTATTGACATGCTAACGAGTATTCCCCAAGCTCGCGGACTGTGACGTTACAAAAGCTAACAAATATCGCTCTTGTAATGACGGCTCAAGCGACACGCGTGGAGGAAACAATTTTCACAATGATCGCACCTTATTTACTGATAATCTTTGTACCCGAGACACTGTCAAACACCACAGCCGACAAGCTGCGAGAGACGAAGAAAGAGCGCGTGAACAAAACTTGTAAACAATACGTAGGTACAGTACAGAACGAATGTCGCACAACCGGTTGCTGCACCGCGCTTGTATATTCTGCGAGATCGTTCCTCAGTATCGAAAAACAAGATTCTTCGACGGACAAAAAGGTTCCCGATATCGAAGTGTCAATCGCAAAAAAAAAAGTTTCATGCAGATACGTCCTGGATTGCGGAATGAGGAGAACAAAAACGAAGTTAATCTACAAGGAACGTAGAGTTATATATTTCACGAAAAACGCTAGCGCGGTGTCTGTATGGCTCGCGAAAGAAAGCGCTTCTGTTGTACCTGCACGAAGGTCACAAATGTCCACTTGTCCGGTATTGTTTTTCTTATTTTTTTCTACGCATTCACCCATACACCCACGCATACACACACACACGCACTCCCGCACTCAAGGGCGACTAATAAATAATAAAGTACAAGTTCGAAATAGCACTGCACATCACATCACGTATAGACTGAACCGCACTTTTCGGATAAACATGGCGTTCCTTGTCTCCGCGGTTCTCTCTCTCTCTTCTCGAACCTTGTCGGCCTTTCTCTCTCTCTCCCTGGTCTCTCTCATGATTCCATGAGCGATTGTACCGACAATCTCGTAACGACGATTCCCCGTACTAAAAGTTACCAATAATAGGGAATTTTCGTTTTTCTTCCCGATTGGTGCTACTGGCACAGCATTGGCGTGGCCGCGATGTAATCTCGAAAAACACATTAGGATATGTCAAAAATTGTGTGTGATGGCGGCGATGTTGAAGGTTAGTTGTCATTAAATAAATTGAATTTCCTTTTAATAGCATCATTATTCGCCGGTTGTGCATTTAATAATCGTTCGCTCCATCTATTTGTTTATGTAACAATGAAAAATTCAACCGGAATAAATTTTATCAGAGGTTTCAGATTCTCGAAAAAAAAAAAAAAAAAAAAAAAATTTTCCTACCCTACAAATTATAGATTGTTCAATTAAGTATCGCGATTGCTTCGAATACCCGTTGTTTCACAACCATTTAGTACTTCATTAAACAATTCGGTTTCAACCAGCTGATTGTCATTTGTCGTTTTTTTTTTAGGATAGGGGACAATTTCCGTTCGAAGACAAATGGCCCTGTATGAGGCCAATAATATTGAAACTTCTCAAACAAGAACCAGTTACTCAAGGGGAATGGCAGGATTTGTTTTATTCCGTTCATTTGGTGTGTCTGTGGGACGAAAAAGGACCTCCGAAGTTAAGAGATGCTCTCAAAAAGGACATCATGGACTTTATAAAACAAGCACAATTGGTAAACATTTTATATTCCGCTATCATTTTTCCATATAGCGATAGACGATCAGAAACTACTTTATTAATAACCACATTATTGACTCTTCATATTCAGCGGGTTTTGGCTCATCACGAGGAACAAGCATTACTGAAAGCATACATTGCTGAGTGGAGAAAATTTTTCACTCAGTGTAATTATTTACCAACACCATTTCGACAATTAGAGACATCTCTGGCAGGAAAGCCCAGTATTCAAAAGAGAAATCAGCCGGATGAAAGTATAGTCAGGAAAGTGAGTGGAAATAATTCTTCAATTACCATGAAAACAACATTTTCCAAAGATATTCACCATAAATGTTACAATATTTCCAGCTAATGTTAGATAGTTGGAATCAAACTATATTCGGTGAAATAAAACAAAGACTCCAAGATTCAGCCATGAGACTTGTGAGAGCACAGAGAAATGGCGAAGCTTTTGATTCGCAGCTGGTCATAGGAGTCAGAGAATCATACGGTACTTAACATTCGAACGAACACATTTTTCTTACTCAAACATAATTTCATTCACGAAACAATATTATATTTACATCGAACGCTTCAAATTTCAGTCAACCTTTGTTCAAATACGACGGACAAACTGCAGATTTATCGTGAAAATTTCGAAGCCGCTTACATAGAAGCTACCGAAGCTTTTTATTGGGTAAAAGCACCTGAGCAATTGTCGTTATACGGTGTCGAAAATTACATGCGTTACGCAGAAGCAAAGCTGAGGGAAGAAGAGCTTAGAGCTCAAAAGTATCTGGAGCCTAACAGTGCAAGCGTTCAATTACTAACCGATTGTTGCGTCCGAGTTCTTGTTGCAACTTTCAAGCCTGCTATTCTCGCCGAATGTCCACGAATGATTCAGCATCATCAGACGAGCAGTAAGAAATTACATGAAATTAAAGATGGACTCTGCTTCTGCATTTCTACTTTATTGTATTTTTTTATTTTCAGAATTGCGATTAATGCTCAAACTCATGGATAGAGTGCCGGAAGGTGTTGGTCCGATGTTAAAAGATCTCGAGGAGCATATATCTAGCGCAGGTCTTGCCGATATGATGGCAGCCGTGGATGTCATTACCCAAGACTCTGAGAAATATGTCGAAAGGTTATTGGAACTTTTTCGTCGATTCTCCACACTCGTTAAAGAAGCTTTCGACGACGACCCACGATTTCTCACAGCACGTGATAAAGCTTACAAACTAGTTGTCAATGACGCCACGGTGTTTAGACTGGAATTGCCGTCGCGTCAAGGACCCGGCGCTGGGGCTGCCGTTATTAACAGTAAACCAAACAACAATAACAACGGTCAGCCGGAATCTAAGTGCCCTGAGTTATTAGCCAATTACTGTGATATGCTGCTCAGAAAGACACCTCTTAGTAAAAAACTCACTTCCGACGAAATCGAAAGCAAACTTCGAGATGTCGTAAGTTTTTGTCCCCATGTTTTTTTCATAAAATAAATAAAATAACGCGAAATAGCTATAATGACTTATGGCTATTGTATCAACAAAATTTCAGCTCCTTGTACTCAAGTACGTACAGAACAAAGATGTCTTTATGAGATATCACAAAGCTCATTTGACAAGAAGATTGATACTCGACACATCCGCTGATTCCGAAAAAGAGGAGAATATGGTCGAGTGGCTTCGCGAAGTTGGCATGCCAGCCGATTATGTGAACAAATTAGCGCGAATGTTTCAGGATATCAAAGTGTCGCAAGATCTCAATCAACAGTTTAAAGAACAGTGTCGCGCGACAATCGCGGATAGCATAAATATTAAGATATTGAATGCAGGTGCGTGGGCACGAGGAAGCGAACGCGTAACTGTAAGTTTGCCACTTCAACTCGAAGATTACATTCCTGAGGTTGAAGAGTTCTACAAAAAGAAGCACAGCGGAAGAAAATTGCAGTGGTATCATCACATGTCGAACGGCACGGTAAATTAACTTTCGATTAGTACAATCTATAAAGAATCATAGTCTATCAATCAATATTGACCGACGTTTTTAGATCACGTTCTCGAATCAAGTTGGACGCTTCGACGTCGACGTCACAACGTTTCAAATGGCCGTACTCTTCGCGTGGAATCAACGACCGCTCGAGAAGATATCTTACGAAAATCTTCGATTGGCAACTGAACTTCCTGATCCTGAGCTGAGACGCACGCTATGGTCATTATGCGCATTTCCAAAACTCAAGCGACAACTTTTACTCGTTAATCCCCCGGCTCACAGTCCAAAAGATTTCGCACATGATACGAGGTGTTGGGTTAATCAAGAATTTGCCATTGTGTAAGCAGGACGAGAATCAATCAAAATTTTCACCGTTACAAAATTTTTTCTGTATGAATATTTTCTCGTTTTTAGGAAAAATGGAAAGCTTCAAAAACGTGGAAAGATAAATCTTATAGGACGACTTCAACTGTCTACCGAACGCAGCAAAGAGGAGGATAATCAGTCGATCGTACAGTTAAGGATACTTCGCGTTCAGGTAACCAGAAAATCTCACTTTATTTGTTTCAATTCTTTTTTTCTTATTCGATCAACGAACTTCAAATATCACGGTATAACATATTTCTGATCGATACCTCTTTTTTACAACTCTGTAGGAGGCGATCATCAAGATTCTAAAGATGCGCAAGAAGATCAATAACGCACAATTGCAAACGGAACTCGTCGACATACTCAAGAACATGTTCTTACCGAGTAAAAAAATGATAAAGGAACAGATAGAGTGGCTCATAGAGCACAAGTACATAAAAAGACATGACGACGATATAAATACGTTCGTTTACATGGCGTAACCCGAGATCACAAACAACGATACGGATGTATGTGACTAATTCTATATTTTTGTAAGAATTAAGCCCTGTTTTTTGTGTTGTTTTCTCTTGCTCTGTCGAACGAACGATCGTGATCACAAAGAGCAATTGATGAATCTGTAGGAAAAAAAAATAATGAAAATGACCCTGATACTGTCGCGTCAATCATATCACTCGCTGAAGATTACTGGAAAATACCGAAAATGAAATGATCAATTCGAGAAGCCGAGAAGCTTGATCTGGGTCGATTGCGTAATAAGAGAAAAAAACAACAGCTATAAGATAGAAAATGAACTTGTAAAAAAAATAATAATGTAACGGCGGATACTCGCGAATGGCAAATCGTGTTCTTTCGACCGTACACAGCAACAACGCAAATTTGGATAATCTTGGATGAATTTTTCGAAACGTTAACAACATTCCTCGACATTTGTCAATGAAATACGGTCAGAACGGTGAGAAAGGAAAACGAAATGTCAGATCTCCGGCCTTTCAACGAATTCTCGTCATAGCCGTTGTCGATGAAGAAAATCCGCCGCGGCCTATCCACCAATATGTATAAATACCGCTCCACGGCTAATGGAAATGAGCAAAAAATATATAGGTAAAACATGTGTGCGACAGTCAAGATTTTTATGCTACGGAACAAAACGTAAAAAAACGAACGAAAAAGAAAAAAAACCGAGCATCATAGTGCGTGCTTAAACATTTGATAGAAATGTCCTGTATAAAGTCTTCTCATCAAATTTCATTCTTTCTTTTTTAATTCATAAGTGTACGAATATAAGTGAAGAAAACGATAATTTAAAAAAGATCTGAATTTTTTCAACACACGTTAATCAGCGTACGTCGAGTAGTATACGTCCTATTACAGGATAACCATGCGGAATAAAAAAAAAATCATCGAGCAGAATTCTTTTTTAATAAACTTAACAACACGCGTGGCTAATGAGATAATTGAAGAAAGCACAGCTATACAAGTACCAAATCATCACTTTTGTTTTACATCATCAATAGGTATGATTTCATTTTTCATACCGATACCTGTGAATCTTCAGCATTATCTTTTTTTATGACAGAAATATACATGTATATATACATGTATGCATATACGTGTGTGTATATATATATATATATATATATATGAATAATAATTCTTCTTGAAAACAACAATCCGATTTGGTGGATCCATAGAGATTTTTTTACGTACCCCTTAATAATAGTCGTTACTTAAAATACTTCGGCCTATCGCAACACACATCGGCGTCATATCGTTATACACATGTGCGGAAACATATATATGTATGTATATATACACGTATATATAATATATATATGTTACGCAATTACGCATGCACACATGAGAATTAATACTAAATTCAAACACTCTCGTTCTCAAATCTCAGCTTCAAAATATAGCACACTCTTTGAAGGATATATATATCATAGCATCTTTTGGTACGTGGATCACCGATTTTGATTATTTCGCATGACTTCGGCAATCGCACGGATATATCGATACACCGTCTACCTCTTAAAATTCGAAGATACAACATTGATAATTCTAATGCGCAAGGGAAACAAGATTTTTTTAAATTCTTTCATTTTGCCTTTACATATCATGTAAGTTTACTTATTACCGTTAAATTACCTAATTTATGTTACATAAATACGTACATGTTAGTTATCGAAGCCGACAAAATCAAGTTCGTAGTTCTTACTTGGAGATTGCAGCGATAATTTGATTTGGGAAACATTTGCGCCTCGATACGCGCGTTTCCTAGTAATCGTATTTTCAAACTAGTGCCAAGCGAAACAAGAAATCCTTTCGGGGTTTCAGTTTTTTTTTCTTTTTTTTTTTTACATCCGAAGGTGACATAACCACTAGAGAAATCGTAGATTGAGAGGTGCTAAGCAATTCGAGGAGCATTCGTTTCTTTTTGTTTTTGTTTCATTTTGTCACCGAACCCATGCATAAAACATGCAAGTGTGTAATCTGAAATCATACAATTATAAGCACGGATACGGCAAATCGAGACCTATGTATATATAAGAGCATGAGCACTTTGTACCTTGTACGAAAAAATACTTACACGATGAATTCCCGAGATGCCCCAAGTCTACACATAATTACGTATCTCACAAAAAACATATCGCTCTGCAATATATACACATATTACAATAATTGGCATCTTCGGCACGCTCGTTTCGTTTACAGATCTTCGTCTATCTATCTATATATCTTTCTCTCTTTCTCTCTCTCTCTCTCTCTCGCTTTCTCTCTTTTTCTCTCTCTTTCGCTATACTCCCTGGATGGACTACGCAATTCATTGTCATTGACTGGACGAAACGAAAACACGGAGATTTTTTGTTTTGTGTTTTTTGGTAGGCGATCGTTTAGTTTTCTGGACATCGTGTGGGCTGTATGCGAGGGCCCGCTTTCGCAACGTTCGAGGTTTCGCAAACGTGGACTATTATGTCGGGTTGTCCTGAGCCACCCGCGTGCAATTCGTGACTGCAACCTGAACAAACATTTCGAAAGTTACTTGCAATGTAATTGTTGTCAATTGTTGTCATGAAAAAAGAATGAGACGAACCTGGTGATAAGTTGGCGATTGCGGCCAATAGATCGTGATTGACAAGCGGTTCTCCTTCCTCCCTGGGCTCCCATCCCACGGGAGGCGACGCCGGAGGTGATATTAGGAACTGTTTAGTAAGCGCCGGTGGATGTAGATGCTGATCCTCCGCGTCTATGGGTGTCACGGGTTGTGCAAAGTAACAATTTATATCCGTTTCTCCAAAATGGCTCTGATGGAACTTTATTCGAGCATGAGCCGCCGCACCGGGTGAACTAAAGTTTACTCTCATTCTTCTGAAAGACCTGAAATACTGAAACGTCGTGTCATCGCCGTATTTCTTGAAGAGACCTTCTATCTCGGCCTGCAAAGGAAAAGAACATTTTTTTTTAAGGCTCGATTATGGAAGTATTTTCAATATTGTTAGGCAACCGTCTACCTAAGGAAGTCGAAATAGAAACTTGCACATTGCATTCTTGTGAATTATCAACTATTCACCAAGTTTAATTTCTGAAGAACGTAAAATTTATGAAGTAGTTTGGTAACAAATGGGGTTTACGAATGTACACGAATCATAATAGAGCCAAGTTCTATTTTTGTTAACTGATTTGTGATATGTATTCAAGAAGTGTTTATTAACCTTGAGGTCTTCATTCTTGAAGACTCGAGGATCGACGTTGGTCACGATAACGGACGTAGGCAGATCTTCGTCAGTGACCAAATCATTGAGAGATCTTGTACTAGAATTGTTGTGACCTCTGCCATCTTCAAGATCGAGCTCCATATCTGCATAGTTCGGATGAAGGTTCGGTAAACCATCGACCTCGTTTATGATCATATTTTCAAAGTCCTCGGAGTCATCATCGTCATTTGCGCGATTGCCATGCTTCTCTTCCATCCCGGATATCTACATACACAAATATATTGATACAACCGATAATACATATAAACGATGCGACGGAGGGTTTGCTTTGATTAAATTTATCATGAAATCTTAATATGCCTTTTTAATGTTTCGCTATGTTAGAACATTGTTTGGAAAACAGCAACGAGTTCCGAATTTACGATTGTTGGAAATAGTGACAAACGCAAGATTCTTACGTGAATACCATTCGTTTCCAAAGTGTCGATCAAGGATTCAAGCATAATACGATTCGACAACCTACCCATGTGTGTTGTCATTAGGCCAAATTTGTATCAAACAGCTGATAGAAAGCATTTAAAACTTACCTGGATCTCTCAATGGCAGTTGTGTTAGAAGCTCGCCGAGCTTGAGATTAAATAACGATTTAACTCTTCTCTTCTAAGGTCTATTCTTATCGGGTCCGAATCCGCTATTACACGTATGTGCGGTTAATAATTTATACAATTGATGATAGCAAGAGCACTATTTTCTGTCAAATTCTCCAGTATGTTTATTACTTCATCAAAATCGCTCTCGTACACCTACTGGCGGGTGGAGGGGTTAAGAATCGTCATGACGGCGAGCGCGACTTCCATATTACATGTGCGCTTTTAATTTGGTTTTGATTTTGTCGTCGGATTAATCTAATTAGGCGAGAGCAATCAGATTGTTGAGCTCTCATATTGCCTTTTTTAAATCTACTGATAAATTATTAGTGTTTTTAGTTGTTGTCAATGATTTTGATGTAAAAAAATTAAAACAAATTGTCAGTATTTCATCAATTCTATTTTTAAATTTTGGAGGGAAATTAACGAGATCTTTTGCGATTCTCTCGATCGATATCTCGTTCGAGAGAATCGCAACAAGGATTAATTAGCAGATATATCTCTGCTAGTTCGCGATTTGGCTACCCAGGTACGGCGCCGACGCTGCTTTTCCGAGGTTTCAATTTATGTCAGCGTATTCTAAACTCGCTGGACTCGTTGTCTCTGGCGATTTAATAAGCAGAGATGTAATAAGAGAGGTTAGAATCAACAACAACAATACCGCACACGACGGCAAAATACAGTACATAGTTCGTTACGAAAATTCGAAAATGTTTGTGAATTAATCGTGCACCATTCGGGACGCTGTCTTTTATTGTTATAACGCGTAACAAAAAAGCAATCGTATTGGATAACAAATACGGCCATGAATTCGAAAACGGCAGCGAAAAAAAAAGAGGCGGGTAGGAGCAGCGTGTCACAATTTCTCCGTTCGACGGACGACGAGATTAAAGATGAATTGGAAGCCATGACTAATCTCGAATACAATCTACATAGTGATTACGACGTGAACGATTTTACTCCCGATGCTCCGTTGTTCTCGGTAAGAAAAATGAGAAACTCGAACTTCAAAGAATCAACGAAACCCGACAAACAGTCAGCAACCATGACAGAAAAATCAACGACAAAAGCGGAAAAACACGAATCGGAAAATCAAATACAGACTTACGTGCCAAATGCTAGCTTCGAGGAATTACAGATGCTGATACAGCAAGCTGCGGCAACATCCGAAGACAAATACAAAATACTCGATGCGCGTGATCGTCTCATGCGCACCAAGCAAGTGAAATCGCTGCATCTATCAATGACCAAAGTAACGCGTGGAACTTGTCCCGATATGTGTCCCGAGAAGGAGCGTCTCATGCGCGAATCTCAGCGACAAGTCGCGGCGTACGAGCTTCTCGAAGGCGCGGATTATCGAATAAATCACGAGACTGCTGTAAAACAATATTCGAGATCATCGGCCGATCAGGAAGAACCAATGCCTCAAGATCTCCGACCTGTGAAATCGCTGAGAATGACCATGAGTTATTTGCTGCACGAAATTGCCGATCTTTGCGAACAAAGCGGCACAAATCTAGCCGAGTGGTATCACTTTCTTTGGGATCGAACGAGAGGCATAAGAAAAGACATAACTCAACAAGAACTCTGTTGTCACGAGAGCGTCGAATTGGTTGAACAATGCGCCAGATTTCATATAGTATGCGCGGAACGTCTCTGCGCCGAAGAAGTATCGGTATTCGATAAAAAGATTAATACAGAGAATTTGACCAAATGCCTACAGACCCTAAAGTACATGTACGATGACCTCAGAATCAAGGGTAAACTTTGTAAAAACGAGCCGGAATTTCGTGCTTATATAATTCTCCTCAATCTGAACAATGGCAATTTCATGTGGGATGTACAGAGACTTCCAACATTCGTGCAAAAGTCACGAGAAGTCAGATTTGCGATTGAAGTCTATTCGTGCATAGAATCGAACAATTATGCAAAATTCTTTCGTCTTGTTCGTGGCACGAGTTATCTGAACGCCTGCATTCTCTTACGTTACTTTAATCAGGTCAGAGTCAGAGCTCTATCGGTAATGGTCAAAGCATATTTCCGCTCAACGGCATATCCATTGTACGAACTGATTGACATTCTCGGCTTCGAGGACGAAAACGAGGCTGTGTGTCTTTGCGAGAGAGTCGGTCTCAATCTCTCTAAGGACGAACTTCACATAATGTTGAGCAGACAGAATTTTTCAATACCAATGGCAAACATTGAGCAAGGACGAGCTTGCAACTACGTCGAGTTTAAGAGAGTTTCGATGAAACTTTCGGTCGGTCAATGTATTGCCGGTGAACGTTTGCCTCATAAATTGTACGAAGATCACAAGCCTCACGACAGTTTTGATTCCCAAGGCTATCTTAAACCCGAGTCCGTCAACGCCGAAGATCAGAACGTAGAAAAAATCTCTACGAAACAAAACGATCCTTACGAATACATGGACGAGGATATATCAGAGCCCCCGGAAGTATTTCGAGTTCCGGAAGAGTCTAAAATACCTGCTGGAAATTTCGGAACTCTCAAGACGAACGACACCACGAAAACGGATATTCCTCATGTTTTCAAGATGCCCACCGTGTCCAGTCAATCCAACGTATTCCAGGGCACTTCAGTCTTTGGTAAACAAAGCGCAGCACTGATCGTTAACAAGAAGACCGAAGATCTTTCGTCGTTTAACTCGAATACGGTATTCAAGTCTTCGAAGCATGCCACGGATATCTCATCGGAGAATACCGGACCGCCACGATTGGATTTCCCGCGATCTACGGTCCCATTAAAAAGAAGTCGAGAGGAGGATAATTCACGATTCGAAGTTGCAACACCCACCACATCGATATTCGGCAATGCACCTGAGCAGCTAAATGTATTCGTGAAGCCTGCTGTGGAAAAAGCTAAATCCATCGCGAAAGGTTTTAATTTTGAAGCAAATTCGTCAACGCCAACGAGTATCTTCGACAAAGCAACACCGGGAAATATATTTGGTAACACAATGCCTTCGTCTTCGATCTTTGGTCTTTCTACATACGATAGCAAAAGGGATTCCACATCAACGACGACAGCTTCTTTGGCTAAAACGTCGATTTTCGAAAAACCTAAAGATTCGATGAAATCTCCAAACGCTGCCAAATCGAGACAGCACTCAACAGCTAGCGAACGTCAAGAAGAAGAGAGAAAGCGCGATGGGAAAAGAAGAAGATCACTTGAGCTTGTGAAAGAGAAAGCGCTGCGAATGATGGAAAGAGAGACCGAAGAAATATTCGCCAAATTAGAAAACGAAATAATTCAAGACGTCTGCGCAACGATTGTCCAAGAGCAAATTGATTGTATAAGCCACTACGATAACCTCAGCGAAAAGATCGTCGATGAAATATTAAATGAGTATATCAAAGAAAATTGCGAACATATCTTGAATCGTGAAATGGAAATACAGCTGAAACTTGAAGAATTATCGAAACGTACGAGAAATCGTATCGTACTTAAGTACTACAGAATATGGCGACAGCTCACAGCGAAAAAGAGACTGCAAAGAAGTGCGCTCGATATGACACCGGTTTGGATACAAAATCGTACTGTCGAGGAATGTGCACACGCGCTGTACCGAAGCGAGCAGAATATCGCTATCGAGAATATGAGACGAAAGAGATTCAAGGCAGACAGCAAGGAGCCTCGACTCGAGTATCTTCAGCCTATCGAGTCGATGATCTATCAGGGAATAAAGGAAAACGCAAGAATTTTGGGTATCGAGCTACTGCCAAGGACATTTTGGAAAATAATAATTTCCTGGCCTCATCTCGAAACTCGGCCAATTCTGTGGCGATACAAGAAAATCATGAATCAATACATTTGTCCTAGCGACCACACTCGTTTCCCAATCGTCAAATCTTACAAGCCCAATTCGTACGAAACACTCCATATATGTATAAAAAATTTCGAGGGTCCAATAAGAGAGTATCATCTGACCGGCAACGATGGACTCTTCTTCATAGCAACGGCCTCCGAAAATCCAGAGTACATTGTAAGACGATTGACGAGCACGATAATGTCGCGACAGAAGCTCATGCCTGTTCCCATTGTCGTCGTTATACTTGGCGAGAGAAATATATCATCGAGACAAATAAAACTCAATGACGAACTCGATGGTCTTCTCGAGTCTGGCTACGTTTCCGAATACAAGATACATTACGAGGATAGTGTCAGCGAGAAGACTATCTTGAATCTGATTCAGAATGCAACTATCTGGCTTACGGTCAATAAGTCGCCACCTGTGCCATTGGAAATGGACTTTTTGAGAAACATCGTCGATACGTGCTTGACGGAAGATTTGTGGTTCAGGTATAATCGGGACAGAAAAATTCGAATTCCCGAATGATCGAACACACGGCTTATTCTTTTTCTTTTCTTCAGGATACTTTGTCATTCGTCTTATAACGAGCGTCTTCAAACAGCCTTGAAAGATGTCAAATTTATTATCGATCTTCATAACGAAGCTGTTGCTCATCTCATCGACATTGTTCTCGATCCTGAATCTTTGATGTACACAGATTTTCCACCGGAATTCAATTCATTTCTCCCCAAAGACGTTACATTGCCCTGCAATCATGAGTTCTTCGACGCGTCATGGAAAAAGGAAGAGAAGAGGAAAGAAATGGAGAGATTAATGAACGATCTATTCCTCCCCAAATGGACGTAAGACATGCTTTTCATTCTTTCCTTTTCGAGTCAACAAGTTGCCCGTTTCTATTTTTAATCTTGTAATTTTCACAGATTGAACTGGCCTATTGAGGACCCAATGGAACTTCACCAATCCGTCATGTGTTACTGTCAACAGTTACTCACTGACTCCAATTGCAGTATCGACTCTTGCAGAATAATGAACAATGTTCTTTTCGTACCTGGTCGTCCTGAGAAAACGACTTTCGTTGAAGTTTTATTGGAAATTCTCAGAGAAAAAATTCGTCTTCTCGAGCCACAAGCAATAGTTGTTTATAACAAAAACCACATCAGACATTTCAAAAATTTGCCTTGGTGGTTCAAATCCAGTACCCTGACAAATTACAACGAGTGTGCGAGTCGATCTTGCGACACCAGCCACCTCGTGGCTGACGAGATTATCGCAATGGAAGAAACTTTTGAGGATTTGGATGAGAAGGAAAATGATATGGACGTAATTATGAAGAATTACGACAGCATTCGTGAACAAGAGGATCACGTTTCGTCATGCCATCAGGAAACGAAGAAGAAAGCTGCCAGACTTCGCGAGATATCAGAAGGATTCGAAAAAACATTGGCAGAACAAAAATTACGTTGCCAGATGATAGAAGAGAAATTGCAATTGGCTCTGAAGGAAACCGACGATATCAGTATTTTTTAGTATTTTTGTTTGTCTTTTTCCAATGAAATATGGCATTTGACTTTAGATGTAATAATCGTGCCAGTGAAAAAATGTACATAACTTTATTAACGAGAACGGCATTATTGACAAAAAGAAAAGAAACTGAATTGCTGTTACAATGAACAATTGAAAGGCAACGTGCCGATTATTTTTATGAATAAAAGTATATGATTCCCATTCCACTTTTACGATAAATAGCAATGGGCGTATAAACATGCCTAACGTACGGTGGGTACGGTGTTTGTATGAATCAGACAAGTGCGCAGCTGTTTCCTCGTACATACGTATCGCGCGTAATCAAACAATAATTACGTCTGATTTTGAGTTGAAATTCCAGATGCGGATTAACGAACAATTATGGTCGTTTCGAGATCGTGCATTATAATGAATGATGATAATCGTGGATCGAATCAAGGGGTTTTGCATATTTTTATCTCTTGTTATTAACAACAAAAAAGTGCAATCGTTGTAATGACTATGTTGGTAATTAAAGTTCGTCGTAGTTTGTGGGTTCAAGTCGAGTCATCGTTCAGTAGTTGACTGCTAGACTCTGAGCGAGTCGGTCGTACAACTGTATCTGTTTGTCGCGCCTCTGTGTGTTTATGTATGTACGTGTTTTCTACATTTCTATTGCCAAGGCACACACCAATGACGTGCGCAGGTCAGCAGCAGCCAGACGAGTGTGTTGTGTATAGAGTGAGAAGCTGATTAATATGTCACGGTCAGCTGAGATTTTGAGTTTCTTGAGTTACGCCCGAAAACGTGATTGTTTTTTCCAATAAACAAACACGGATGCCAGTCACGTTATAAGGAACAATTAGTCAAAATGGTGGAGCCAATTTTCGACTATCAATTTCGTCTCATACTCATCGGCGACAGTACAGTTGGAAAAAGTTCGCTTCTCAAATACTTCACCGATGGCAAATTCGCCGAGGTACGCAGTAGTTTCTTTTACGTCTCTTTTTTTATACGCTGGTATTTCGTAATCGTCGGGAATAGCTCGGTAAAACTCGACCCGGGCTTTCTCACGTTTCCTGACATTCATTATACAATTCGTGTCGTTCAATTCGAATCACTTCGTGAAATGTGAAATCGTTACTTAGAACCGGACAATGCACCGACGAGGACATGTTTTTTTTTCATTATACTCTATTATAATTGCCGTGTCATCGAGATAAAATAACCTTTCAACACGTATCGAGAGTGATTCAACGATCATCTACGTCGCATTAATATACATTTTATTTGAATGTTGCTTTAAAAAATACTCCGAGATTATTTCGTAGCGCATTGTTGAGGTTAAGGTCGAGGACTAAGGAAAACGCTTGTTATCATTGCAGCTATCGGATCCTACTGTTGGAGTGGACTTTTTTGCGCGTTTGATAGAAGTCGAGGATGGAACAAGAATCAAATTACAGCTTTGGGACACAGCTGGACAGGAGAGGTTTAGGTTTGTTTACATTGACAACAAATGTTCTACGAATGTCGTAAAAATGGCGAAAGAAAAAGAATTCAAAATTTCGTCTCTGCTTTCAGATCAATAACAAAATCGTACTACAGAAATTCGGTAGGCGCTCTTCTCGTTTACGACGTGTGCAACCGAGCGAGCTTCGAACACATCCCCCAGTGGATGATGGAAGCTCGTCGGCACATAGAGCCTCACAGACCTGTTTTCGCGCTGGTAGGCTGCAAACTGGATCTTGTGACGAACGGCGGTAGAAGAGAAGTCTCCAAAGAAGAGGCAAGATCTTTTGCTGATCAACACGACGTTCATCATATAGAGACGAGTGCCAAGACCGGTGTTAATGTTACAAAAGCCTTTAAAACCGTCACTCAGGAGGTTTACAATAGAATCAAAACTGGAGAGTACAAGGTAGAGGATGGTTGGGATGGTATAAAAACGGGATTTGCGAGACCCGGTGGATTGGACTTCAACCTTGTCGAGGCTGAACCAGCTAAAAGCTCTTGCTGTTGAGTAATCGTGTTGCTTTCGCAAAGAACAGAGAGAAATCTCGTGATCGAGTTGAATTTTGATACGAGCTTTCGAAATTTTTCTTCCATATTTTTTCACGAAAAGTCAACCGATAATTTCCGTCGAGTGGATACATCCACACGGTCATTAGACTATGCGCATTTTATCGGTAAGCCCAAAGGGGGTAAACTTTATCACGACGAATCCTCTCTCTGTTCTCTGTCGCGATAAGGAGAATAAAAATTGACCTCGTAATATCGAGAGTTATCGATAACGACATTGATTTTTGTATATAGTCTTGTTTTTCAAATGAAAAGATAAAATCGAACACATTATGTATGTACATGGGGAGGTAGATCGAGCTAGGGTTTGTTACTCATTTTGTCCCAAACTTCAAAGATGCCAACATTATGCTCAGACTCAGCGTGGATTTTTACGTAAAAACCAAATATTAATTCATACGTCCGATTCAAAGTTCATCGTGACTGCAAAAAATTTAAGAATAAAGGTCATAATTTGTAATACGAGATTTTTTTTAGATTTATATGCCTGCTAATCATGCTAATTGATCGTGCTAACTCGACACAATCCGGAAAATTTTTTGAACCAATAGAGTTATAATATTAAATTGTTCGTAGCTTTTAACGGAAGATTAGAGGAAACATTTTTAATGTACTTTCTACAAAGAAAACAAAATCATAACCTGATGAAGCTTCATATTTGTAAGTGTAAATACGTAGAAGCTTAAAACGACAGCTCGTTTTTTAACTTATTCAACATGTTTTGGTACCTATGAGCCGAATTTGTTACGAAGAGTATTTTTTATCAAACTCCGTAATTCATAAAAATCATATAATGGAAACAAAAATCAATGTACTCAATAGTAAGGCTAGATTCGTTCTACCGAATAAATGGAAAAAGAAGGATTTATTACACAAAATATATACAATCTCGTAACAAGCGGAAATACGTAGGTACATCAATGTGCGCGTATGCATGTATTAACGTGTATTTGATTATACATATTTGCACGTGCACACGAGCGCAATTTGCGAGTGTATATACTTATGGATAATTATACATATTATAATCATCCCGATGTGTCTATGAAATAAATAATGCGTAGATTGTAATATCGTACTTTATTTACAGGCAGATAAATTATAGGAGTATTCCGGCGCAACTTATTTATAATATATAGGACATTACGTAAAAAATTGTCGTTTCTTTATACTTTTTCATCTCATTATCTTTATCGTAAAAGATTTTTCCCCATTAGTAAAATCTCGAGACGAGTACCTCTCTTTATCTCACCGCGAAGATACGAAATTTGATAAACTCTGGTCGAACTGGAAGACCCGGTGTGATAACGCAAAATTGAGATTCCGAACAATTCATGATTTAATAGCTCTTCGTATATATTCGCGTAAACGTTATCTACAATTTTTTGTTTTTTCGTAATATCAATTGCGACGAACCTTATATGAAGTTCGCGGATATAATTATTTCGACTACGGTTGAACGGAATATAAAATTATCGTTGGGCCCAATGCTGATAGCGATCAACCGTTACAATGATCACTTTTGCAAAAAGAAAATGTAATTTGAAAACGGGCTAATCGACGACTAACTCGGATCACACGATTGCTCGATTCATATACATTATTCAATTATCGCTAATTTAATGGGGGAGGGGGTGGAATTGACGTCGATTATCCCATTAAAATTTTTGAGAAATTGACATCATTCACACGATAATAAAAAAAAAACATTTTTTCCCTGTGATAATTAAACGATTATCAATTATCACCGAGTCATCAACGCTTCTTATATATGGACGATAGATCTAATTATAGCATTGTATTTCAATATACTTGCTTTATGTGACTAGAAAAATTTCCTATTTTGCATGAATATTTACCTTCTTTTCCGTTCGACAAGATATTGCCTGATATAAATTTATGAAATAACTCTATCGTTCCTTGATAGTCTTTTTTTTATCTAGCATGAAACTCTGTACCTTTTTTGTATTTTATTTTCTCTTCTCTATAATAATGAAAACTTACCGCGGCATATTACTAGCACCAAAGCGCTCTGCTTATTTACAAATTAATTTGTCTTAGAAACTATTTACAGTTGTGACGATAGCTACGTGGTCAAGACGGAGGGTTCACTTTGAAATTCACGCAATCTAGATCTTCGGACACTTAAAAAAAATCAATGTAATAAATAACACTGGAATATCTTATTCAGTCGCTAAAGTTTGGTCTTAATCGCTACGACGAACAAAGTTCTTTATTTTCACGAACATCGCGCGAGCTTCCTTTATCACAATTATACTATTAGCTCTTAATTGCTTTATAGAGAATTTTTGTTCGTGCTTTTTCAACATATATCTTTATTTCTCTCTCTCTCTCTCTCTCTCTCTCTCTCTCTCTCTCTCTCTCTCTCTTACCAATCGATAAACCCGCGAATGGTGATAAAACGATTTTTCTTTTCGTCTAAGGAAAAAATAACACCGTCATCGTCTCGCGATCTTCTAAGCCAAAATATCGAATTCTATTCGCATCATCGAATATCGTCTTCATAAATACTATAATACCCTCTCTGTTTCTCGGACAAATCGTGCTATACTGAAGCAGTAGACAATATCGGATAAACTATATCCACTTATATGGCAACGTGTTTTTTTTGCTTATAGTTTGTTTTTACTTTCGCAATATTTTGCATTATATGCATTCGAGCTTTGCTCTACTAGTGTACAGTCGAGAGTTTTCATTCTTTATTCGTTTTAGCATTCATTCATTTTCTTTTGTTTATGAAATCTTACCTCGCTACTGTTCGAGTGACTCGCATCCGAAGAGAACGTATTCCTCGCGGGAAAGCCAGAAGGGATTTCCTTCCACGTATTCGGGCGGTGTTTTGTCTAAAAGTCGCAAAAAAAGCAGAAACAAAAAAACGAGAATTAAACTACGTGTTCTCGATAAAGCCTTTACTATAACTCACTGTATTAAAACAACTTACCAGGATGAACGGCGAGGGAAACGTATGTCGATCCCATCGCAACGTTCCAACTGTGCGTACCAGGACAGCTACGAACTTCAACGATCGCACTATGTTCCGGTAATATCTCGCGAAGATCTTTGCGCAATCTCAGAGCAAAACCCGATAAATCGGTATTTCCACCGGTAAGTAAAATATGAGATAGACAATCGTGCGTCATGTCTTCCGACAGACCGCTCGTGACGTCCTTGATTATTTGCGGAAGACCGAGACTAACGTACATCATTTCTGGTGCGATGTACAACTCGGAACCCAGTGAAACCTTCTGAATAAGCCAAAATACGAGAAATGAATTCGAAATTTTTGCATCCTCGACTAATCATAATTATAATGGAATAATAATTACACCAATGTCAATTATTAACATACCCAAAATTGTTTATAATCGGCGTAACTATCCACACGTAGATTTATGTGCTCACGTTTTGTCGGACCTCGTCTTAGCTCCTCGTGCTCGATGTTGTAACTCAATCTGCATCTCTCTTTAACAGCCATCGTGTCCAGATGCGATATCGGAATTTGATGATACTCTTTTGGTTGCCAATGCATAGCCTGTTTCAAGTGATAGGCCACGTGCCATCCTCCAACAGGAAGTAATCGCCATCGATGAGGCATCACGCGTCCAGCTATTACGACCGCGACTGTCGTGCTCAAAGCACCGCTATCGATCACTATACAAGTCTCAACATCCAGCATTGCACACGCCGCAAGAGGTTTTGGAACGAGGCAGACCCTGGGACATAGGAAGATTTAAGAACACTGATCCTCTTTTATGATGAATTTATCAGCAAAATGACGAAGTTGCAAATATAGAATTTACATCGACAATCTCTTTTATATAGAATGAATTTACCAGCAAATTGACGAAAGATGTGAATATAGAACCTGCATCGACACGAATATTGATTTTTGTTCGAACGATGCGAAAAATCCGAATATTTTTTCAATTCGCTAAACTATTTTCTTTTCTCACCTTGCAACCTTCACCTCCTGAAACAAATAGTGCAACAATTGTTTTCTCAAAGTAGGATGCATCGCCAGAGGCTCGCAGAACATGAGAACGGCATTTGGCTTTCTGAGGATTGTTGTTAATTCCATTTGATGAAAGAGATGATCCACGAAAGTTTTCAAAACGGTAAACGAACCGTCGCCCAAGAGTGCCTCCGCCGGACTAACGACATCCACATTGGGTATTCCCAAAACTTCTACGGTGTCGGTGCAATAGCCATTGACGAGCTTCTGATAAAGAGGATTTGGGCGCGTGTATGATGATGCGTCATTTGGATGCGTAGCTAATCTCTTCTTTTCCCTGTATAATTTCACAGGATTGCAAAATACACAGAACGGACCGCTTGGTCTTGGAATTCTCGTGGTCGTGAGCTCCGACAGTTTCAATGATCTGAGCCTCTGAGCTATGGATTTGTGATCGGATTTCGTTCTTCTACCGCCGCTACTGCTCGGAGTATTTTGTGTCTGGACCTGCTCCGAGTACGTCTTCCAATTGTATTTGGGAATGCCGAATAGTGAAAAGTGTCTTCTTAGGCCAAAATGTGGAGTTATCACCCATGTGTATTTGTTGCCAATTTCTATTACCACTCTGGCGTTCGAACCTTCGACGCAATTGCGCTGACAGGTGTAACCACTGCAGTGATAACACTTTGGAAACGGTACGTTCTTTCCTAGAGTTATCACCATGTGTAGACGATAGCACATGGCTTTGAAACTAACACTCAGCAATTGCAAGCACTTTATGTCGGGAAAACGAAATTGTACTTTTGAGATTAATTGGAGCCACTTCATTTTCCTGAAACACACAAAGTAATTGACATGTAGTTCGCTAACGAAGTTCATAAAAACTCATTAACGTTCCAGAACTATAAAATTGAGTCCAAAATACTTCGATACTCCGAATCTTACTTTAAGTCGAGCTCATGTTTCGACGGTATACATTAAAAAATACATAAATTTAAACGACAAAACTTAAAAGTACAAACTACCGCGTATAACCTCAAAACTCACCATAGATAATCGGTGTCCGATGTTTTACGCAGATATTTACACGTACTGCCGAAAGCAATAATGTCAGGTACGTCACAGTAGAGCAGTATCTTAATCCATATTTCCTCGGGGAAGACGGCTGGATCCATTGTGTCGGCTATTTGTTGTATATTAAATAAGAGAAAAAAAGAACTTAAAAATCCCGAGATCGGAAAACACTTGGGTAGTGACACACACTGTTGGATATATTTCGCTGTACACTGGTGCTCCCTGCTTGGATAGAAACACGGGAAACACGTCTGACACTCCCCGGAAAATAACGAATACCAATACGCTAGTCAAGTTCAAGGTTACGTCAGTAAAACGCCCGCCGCCCCCTTTCCGGCTAGTTATGAAAGCCCGAAGATTCATGATCTCGATTGGTAACATTGCGAGATTCGATTGATTAATATTTTTAATGAAGAGGAAGGGGATATTAACTCGTCATACGCATCGCAACTTCCGGTTTTTTCTCATTGCCTTTAGTGAAAATGATTTATTAGCCAAGTACGTTAATAACCGCTACATATTATTATTAAATGTTTTAAAAGCTCGTTGTGGTCAGCTAATTGAACCTGATATCCGGTATAACGAAATCAAATTAGTTGTTGAGAAATTGGGTTGGGAAATGGGCGCGCGAATGATGCAAATTCAGTTTATGCAAAAATACAAAAATTATTTATTTTTAATTTATTAACATATGGCATGTAATAAATAATACTGCGGATCGAAGATTCGTGGAACGTTGGTCAGCCACAAAATTTTATTTGCAAGAAAGCAATGCTGATATGTACGCATTGTTGTGCGACAAAACTTCCTCCTTCAGAACTTTTACTTTTTGCCTCGTTGCCTCTTCCGACAGAGTTTTGTCGAGATTCTGGCATTTCTTGACAAAAGTCTCTATCAATTCCACACCCTCCTAAAATAGGTATTGTATTGAATTTGAACATACTGCACCGTTTTACAATGCACCCTTTCAATTACCTTGATTATCTTTCTTTTTTTCTGCGGGTTGTCCGATCCATGGAAATTTACATCTTGATAATCCTCGAGCTCGTTTTGTTTTTGTTTGGCGAACTGAAAATTAATCGACAGTGTGTTATTCGATAATATTTTTGTGGAACGAACATCAAAAGACGGTATCTGCGTCTCAACACCGATTACTTTGAGCATATTCAATATTCGTACCTCGACAACAGGTTCAGGAAACTTAGCCATTTTAGCAACGTGAATACCAAAGCTCTGATCACAGATTCCTGGTTTTACACTATATAAAAGTGTAAGTTTGCTGTCATCTACTATCGCTGTCACATGAACATTTTTTACACTCGGTAGGTCTTCGGCAAGCCGTGTAATTTCGTGAAAGTGCGTAGCGAAAAGAGAATACGCTTTAACTTCTTTCGCCAAATGTCTGTATAGAAGAACGATTACATTGAATTTGCAAGTGATCCCAGAGACGTGAAATCGATTTTGAAAGATGAAAAAAGCTCACTCTGCAATCGACCATGCAATCCCACATCCGTCGTACGTAGAAGTTCCTCTTCCTAGCTCGTCGATTATTACCAGTGAATTGCAAGTAGCTACCTGTACAAATACACATACCTCAGATATATCGCTAAACAATAAAAAAAAACGCTACATTAGGGGCGACCTACTCGTAGAATAGCTGATATCTCAACCATCTCGGTCATAAAAGTCGAAAGTCCTTTGGTTTGGGAATCGTCAGCTCCAACTCTGGCCAATATACAGTCCAGCAATGATATCGTCGCTTCGTCGCACGGCACGAAACTCCCAATGTGGGCCATAAGAGCGGAGACTCCAGCTGATCTGATGTAAGTACTCTTACCGCCCATATTCGGTCCAGTTATGATATGAAAATGCGAATCGTCTGAAATACATGGCGAAAAAATGATACATTTTGAAAAATATTCCTACAGTTTGACAAGAAAGACGAGAGACATTTTACCTCTCTTAAAGATAACGTCGTTCGCTATGTAATCGACGTTCTGTGCCTCGAGACAGGGATGGCGAACTTGAACGAGTTTGATTTCACCAGCTTCGCTCGGCAGCATCTTCGGCCGCACGTAAGGCTTTTTGCCACTAACCGCAGCTCCGGCAAACGCCGTGAGAACGTCCAAAGTCGCTATTACCGTACCTATCATTTTCACGGGGCTGCTGTAACCGGCTGGAAATAAATATAAAGTTGTTCTCTTGTAAGCTTGAAAAAATTGGTCACCCCGTTGGATGATGAAAAATGTACAAACCGGCAATGCCCATGATCTCCAAGACAACGGATTTTTGTTGAGTCTGGTACTTGTTTCTAGCCTCAAGAAACTCTTCGTTTAAGTCGTTCAGCTTGGAATTTCTGAATCTGACCCCACTCTTATTCGAATCAATGATCGTATAATTCTTCTTGTTGCGCAAAATTTGCTCGTCTTTCAAAGCAACGCGAAAGCAATAGCCGTGCTGCTGACTCGACTCGAATTTCAAGGTTTTTCCGGCTTCCATTGAGAGATCGTCGGCAACTTTCGATATTTGTCCCTGCATTTTCTCTTCGAGTTCGTCCATCTCCTCTTTAAGCTCTGATGATAAAGTTGGTATAATTACCTCTAATTTACTTTAAGGTGTGAAAGTGCTTATAATGTGACGAACCCTTTAATTCATCATCGAAATCCGGCCGGACCATAAATTCATGTTTGTCCGCTGCCTCGAGATCGATAGTTTGTTCGACCATTTTCTGATATTTGTCCATATCGCCGATAAGCTCTTTCAACGGTTCTATAAACATCGCTTTCATCGCTGGCGTTGGTGATGCCGACATGAGAGCTTCCAGCAAAATGGGCAAGTGCGATACGCACAGATAAATCCTAAATTTTGTTTAGAATACAAAGAACAATTGTATAATGGCGAAGTCGACTCTAGCGAATATTTTAAAAAATTTCGAAACTAACTTGTAACACTCCTGAAGACCAGCTTTCTTTCTGTTTAATTTTTTCGCTAATTGTTGCATATCGGGGATGCGCCTCAGATGATCTTCGCTCAGGGTAGATCTGAAATCGTTATCCTTCACTAATTGTTCGACAATATCATGTCTCTCGTTTATGAGTAACAAATCACGGAGCGGTTGTCTGATCCATTGGGCGATCAGTCTATGCCCTTGAGGCGTTCTGCATTTGTCCAAAATACCAAGAATGCACGTCGGTGCATTGCCAACGAGAGCGGGCTCGGAATCTCCACGCGCCTCGATGTTGAGGGCTTTTATCGCCGCAGCGTCTAGACGTATGTAGCGCGATAGCTCAAGCTGTTTTAGTGCGAATTGATTGGTGTGTCCCTCGTCCGACATTAACTAGCAGCGGAATCGATTATCGAAGTAGAAAAATGTTAATGAATATATTGTAATGTTTTTTTTTGCTAGTTTATCGAATTTTTCGAACGATGAGATACAACTCACATCCAAATATTTGATAATAGCTGCAGTAGCTGACATCGCCAATTTAAGATTCGTCTCGGGCAAAACTTGAGCTCTTTCCTCCTGTCCTTTCTTGAATTTCAGTAGAGTATTCAGGTCTGGTATTATCGAATCACTTGAAAATTCATTCTTCTTTCTCAGTGTTACCATAACGTTACTTCGTTCCATTACCTGCAAATATATAAGAAAAAAGCAACTTGTTTTCAAACCCGTGGTTGAAAAAAAATAGAGATTTCGTCTGTAATTTCTTTATGGCCGACATTGTGGTATACTGACATTTTTTATCGCCTCAAATTCGATATTTTTGTCACCCTGAATGAGCAGACACTCTTTCGGTCCATTCAAAACGACGAGAGCTTCCAGATCGGAGAACGTTTCGTCATCGATGAACTCGCAGACAGATATGAGGGTCGAGACGGTATCGATGATACTAACACCAACGAGCTAAAATAATATCGTGTGATTTAGAGCCAATAAGTTGCGAGATTGTTTCTTAAAATTGTATGAAAAAATAAATACTATTTATGCACTCACTCTAGATTTTCCTTCCATGCCGAGTTTTACCGCCATGAGAGATCCTCCGACCGCTACGTCGGTATTGCCGAATAATATCTCTTCGAATTGTGACAAATTTCCAGGCGACCCTTTGTACTCCAAAATCCAATCCTGATTCGATGCATTTCCTTGATTTACGTATATCTCGACTCGGTATTGTTTCACAAGAAGTAATTCACGAACGAATATTTGAAATCTCGCTAAATTTAATATCAATCCTTCGATCTTGTTTGGCTCTGTACAAAATAGAGAATAAAATTGGAATGATAAATTGACCCCCATAACAAATTCATGATATAACTTTACCAGCTCCGATCATTTTACAGGCCGACGTCGTCTTGAAGACCGCTTGAGCCGCGAACAGTGCATCACTACCGTGTACGGTGTAGTACTCATTTCGATTGAAGATTCGAAGCGTCGTGTTGGGTTTCTGAAAAAAAATACAATTTTTTTTTATAAGCGGTACGATTGTTCGACTTTACATAATTCTGGCTTGTTTTCTTGGCGTCTTCATCTTTCGGTCGACGGTTCGCGAATCATAATAGGACTATGTGACGCATGTGGGTCTTTCCCCCGGAGAGAGCAAAATATATGTAAAAAGGAGAAAGAAAACAACAATACTGGGAAACTACGCGAGACTGCCTTGATCCGTATACGATCGAATCTTTTCAGCGAAATCGTTCTTGACCCACTTTTATAACTGGAGCAGAATACCACAAGAGTAACAAACATGCAAAAAATGAAGCTATTAGGAGATTCAACCCCTTCGTGAAAAAGATAGTTCCACTATTGCGGTGCTTCCCACATCTCGGTTGACAAGCTGTCCCATTAATTATGGATCAACGATTAAATACATGGTAAAATAGGTATCTTGGCGATAAGACTTTTTACGAATAAACAGATCTGCAAAAAAAAAAAAGAAAACAGAGTCAACAGTAAGCGTTAGTTACAGAATCGAAGCGTCAGAATCTCGGATTTTCTCGTCGAGAATTATGTGAAAGACGAGACCTTGTCACATATCTGTAGGTCAATTGCCTATCGGTGGGTCATGGAATCACGGGTCAACGCGAGTGC
Organism: Netelia virgata; assembly: GCA_951802705.1. Taxonomy (NCBI): domain Eukaryota; kingdom Metazoa; phylum Arthropoda; class Insecta; order Hymenoptera; family Ichneumonidae; genus Netelia; species Netelia virgata. Next base: position 9,166,192 of record OX637865.1, read on the forward strand.
GCACGAATTCACGGAAACACGAAACTCGTATCGAGAACAAGCGCAAAAGCAAACATCGACAAACGAGACCTCGTTACGGATTTCGATTGTTATAATCACCGTTAAAACAATTCACGAATCAACGCTTCGAGACGCATTTCGCGTCATTATGCAATTATACACGATGACTTCATTGCGTGCATTCTCATAACGATCGACAGATTTATATTTCGTCGTGAATCATTAAAATAACAAAGTTACACTCGTAGCGCCACGATTCTCGTCATTGAGGGGGGAAAATCGAGAACATATCGATATGCCAATTATTTTATAAAAATATCATTTTCGCAATTACGTGTCTCGTCTTCGTTTATCGTGGAAAATAAAAACCACGACTACTCGACATTCTTCGTTATCACTCGGGTTACGCATTGGTCTCGTTGGAAAATTGATTCGTCAAATTGCTCATTCGCAATTCCAAATAATGTTAATAAGCTCGCGACCACAATTTCACCCAGCGGACGAGATTGTAAGAAGAAACAGATAGAACAGAGGGGGGGGGGGCGTATGTAGAAGCGAGCTGATTGAAACGACGATTAAAGACCAGAGTTCATATTCTAGGAAGGTCAAGACGCTTATCGCGAATCCGGGCTATCACGAAAATAAAATGTTCCAAACAAACGCAAACAAAATGTGTGTAACATCCGTTCCACGTGACGATCAAACGAAATTCGAAAATTGTCACCGATAATTTTCAAGGAAAAAAAAAACGAAAACGATGGAAACTGATTGGATATTGGTATCGATGATGGGAGAGAGAGAGCTCGACGGATGGCGAATAAGCGAGGCTGAATTCGAATATGCGTGTGAATGCCGGATGCAGCGCAATGAGAATTTCAATCGGCAATATTATGACACATCGTATCGTTTATGGAGAAACATAAATATACTCGCGGCTACTTGTTTTCACGGCAATTAAAAGGAAGAAAAAAACGAAGAAAATAAAACAATGTTCGTAGGCGTCTCCGGTCCGAGTGTAGACCAGAGGTGGCATTCTCATGAATGAATCACAACGGTATTTATACCAAAGCAAACGAGTTGAGTAATCATACGTGATCTGTACGCTTGTTACAAGATCCTTGTGAGATAATCCTCGAAAAGGTATACGAATTTCATCATTCGTTTATCAGATGATTTAACGTTCTACGAAAAGAAATAAAAAAGCGTCTTAATCATATTCGCAAAATATTCCCCTAATATATATGTCCCAATATCATGTCTCGCACGTCAGGGTATCTCCGTGTCTCGGATGAATTAATTTTACCCCCCGAGAGACGCTCGCTGATAAGTGACCACGGAGAATCCAACGAGGAGAAGCGAGCTAATATCTGCGAAATACCGAGAAGCCGAGCCGAAAGAGAAAGAGAGAAAGAGAACGGGAGAACTCCCGGCAACGAAGAGTGTCTCGCTTGCGTTTGAACTAGAGAGGGGAGATCGAAGATATATTGAAAGAACGAAGCTCAGGATAGCTACAAGTTCGTCGTTAGTTTTGCCGAGAACATCCCCCGCGTGATTAAATCGCACGTTACCGTGCGCTGTAATTTTTGTATCTAACTGGTCGACTCCAAAGGTAATTGATATATCGAGTTTTTACATTTCTTTCTGTCCCCTCGGTAATCTTGATCGAAAAGCTTATGTCGGGGGAGCTTTAGTTGCAATTATTTTAAAAGAAAAATTCTCTGCTATTTTCAGAGACCACGGTGAGAGCGGAACAACCATGTTTCGTTCAACGTTTATTCTGTGCACGGTAGTGATTCAGGCTCTATCGGCACCGAATCTTGGTCCTTGCCTGGAAGCCTGCAGAACTTATGGTCGTGGCAATTTAGGGACGAGTCACGGTAATATTCAGAGCAATGTCGATGCTCGCACGTTGGTCGGTGGTACGGGAGGCGTGCGTGAAAGCAGATACGAATCGGAGCATCATCGCGAATCCTTTTCCCAGACTCACGATGGTGGTTTCTCCAGTCAAACCGATAGACTCGAAGTACCTCGTTATCAAGCACCGGCCACCAATTCATTGAATGGTGGAACTTGGCACAATCACGACTCGTGGAGAACCGACGGTGGTCGAGGAATTGTTCACGAGGAGCAGGGCCAAGTTGTCGACGGCGGCTCGAAGATCAATTATTATCATAAGAATTACACCTCGAGCTTTAGCAGCGGTGACGGTAACGCGCCATCCATAAACCTTCCGAACATGGAAGCTGAGATCGGACGGTTGCAAAAACAATTCGACAGCTACGGCCGAGAGATTCATCAGTCTTCTCACGAGCGGAACACACTTGGCTTGAGTCAAACGTCTGATCGCGTGGTATCCGGTCGAAGGGATGACGATTATGGTTATACCGCTAATCTGCAACAACATGTACCGGTCAATAATCGAATGTATCAGACTAGGGAGGAGGCATCCCACTCGATCACGAGAACGGGGGCTGATTCAAGTGCGTTGAATACTCACCTCGATAATCGCCAAGTCGGTAATCAAATTTACGTCGTGCCTGTCGCACGACCAATTCCGGTCGTCAAGACCCACGAGGAAAGTCACCTTTACGAAGAAACCCATTTGCCTCTTGCGTCTTCCAATGTTCAAGTGGGCGGTCAGTTGATACGCGTACCTATTCATACGCAGAGCAACGTGATCGATCATCGGACATCCGAAGGATTGAGACAACCAGTGAACTGGTTACCCGAGGAGCACCATCATCGTCAGCCGACAGAAGGAGGATATCACCAGGAAGGCTGGCATTCGTCTAGTCATACGGTTGAGAGGACACGTCCTGAACCAGCCAGTGGATTGTTGGTTCGGTCCATGGAAGTCGTCAATTATCCGGTTAATTCTGGTCATTCTAGCGGACAGCGGGCATCTTGGACGGAGACGCATTCGCACAGTAGCCAATCGTCCGGAGGTCAAGTCTCAAATGGTTACGGTAACCAGGGACTACAATTGGTCCATGGTACAATGGATCTGGGCCAGGTGGGTCAAGCAGCCGATTGCGATCAGAATGTCATCGCGACCGAGAGTCGTCAACAGTACAGGAGTGGCTCGTTGGTTCAGAGAAAATACAAGCGTGATGCTGGATCGAATTACGATCAGCAAACTACTGACGATCTGACCCAACAGACCGAGGATCTGACGCAACAGACCGAGGATTTGACCCAACAGACCGAAGATTTGACCCAACAGACCGAGGATTTGACGCAGCAAACCGAGGATTTGACCCAACAGAGCGAAGATTTGAGTCAACAGACCAGCAGCGGATTTGGAGATTATACACAGCAAACTACTGGTAAACTTGAATTCGGCCAACAGCACCAAAATGCAGCCGATTTGACGCAACAGACGAGTGGATTCGGAGATTATAATCAGCAAACCACTGGTAAACTCGAATTCGGTCAACAGCACCAAGAAGCAGCGGATTTGACGCAACAGACGAGTGGATTCGGGGATTCTGATCAGCAAACTACTGGTAAACTCGAATTCGGCCAACAGCACCAAGAAGCAGCGGATTTGACCCAACAAACGAGTGGTTTCGGTGATTATACTCAACAAACCACTGGAAAACTAGAGTTTGGTCAACAACAAGAGCAGCAACATACTGGAAAACTTGAATTTGGCAAGCAAACGCAACAAGTCGAAGATTTGACTCAACAAACGAGTGGCTTTGGGGATAATACTCAGAAGGCGACGGGAAGTTTGGATTTCAGTCATCATGAGCAACAACATTCTGGTAAGAATCTATTCGAAAATAATAATGAGGGCCGTCTGTGGGATGCCTATTTCGCTCTTGGTCGTGTAAGTACAACACAGTCGCCTCAACAGACTGATGATGCGACGCAGCGGACCACCGGCTTCGGGAACGACCAAACATCAGAAAGTACTGCACACAATACCGAGGGACAGAAGTATGAAATGACGTATTGGATAAGAGCCAAAAACCATTCTACAGGGGCTCATCGTGCGTATACACTTTATAACGTTTCAATGCCCAGCCAAGAAACGCATGGCCATAATTTAGAAAAAAAACAGATTGAAGATTTAATTGGCTGGCCTCTCTCAAGTCCGCATGCATCTGGTAATTTAGATTTAAGTCAACAGCATCAACCCGGCAAGCTCGAATTTAATCAACAAACTCAACAAGGTGAAGATCTAACACAACAGACCAGTGGTTTCGGAGATTATACTCAGCAATCTTCTGAAAAAGTGAATGGATGGCGTGATTTCGAACTAAAGCCTGGAAAATATGAATTCAGTCAACATGATAATACGGATAACGGATTTACACGTCCGGTTTCAGGTCATTTTGAATTTGGCCAGCATCAGTCTCAACCTGGAAAAATCGAATTTGGTCAATATACTCGACGCAATAAACATTTCACTCAGCAGACCAGTAGTTTTGGAGGTTACTCTCAACATTCTTCTGACAGTCTGAATTTTGGTCAGCAATCTCAGCAGAAACCTGGGAAATTCGAATTAAATCAGAACACTCAAGAAATTGAAGATCTGAATCAGAAGACCACCGGGCTATTGGATTTTGGGCACAATCATCAAAAACCTGAAAAACTCGAACTCGATCAGAATACTCAACAAGTTGAAGACTTAACACAGCAAACCACTGGTCATTTAGATTTTGGCCACCAACATAAAAAACCTGGAAAACTTGAACTCGATCAGAATACTCAACAAGTTGAAGACTTGACACAGCAAACCACTGGTCATTTGGACTTTGGCCACCAACATCAAAAACCAGGAAAATTCGAATTCGACCAGAATACACAACAAGTTGAAGACTTGACACAGCAAACCACTGATCATTTAGATTTTGGCCACCAACATCAAAAACCTGGAAAACTTGAACTCGATCAGAATACTCAACAAGTTGAAGACTTAACACAGCAAACCACTGGTCATTTAGATTTTGGCCACCAACATCAAAAACCTGGAAAATTCGAATTCGACCAGAATACTCAACAAGTTGACGATTTGACACAGCAAACCACTGGTCATTTATATTTTGGCCACCAACATGAAAAACCTGGAAAATTCGAATTCGACCAGAATACTCAACAAGTTGACGATTTGACACAGCAAACCACTGGTCATTTAGATTTTGGCCACCAACATCAAAAACCTGGAAAATTCGAATTCGACCAGAATACTCAACAAGTTGAAGACTTGACACAGCAAACCACTGGTCATTTAGATTTTGGCCACCAACATGAAAAACCTGGAAAATTCGGATTCGACCAGAATACTCAACAAGTTGAAGACTTGACACAACAAACCACTGGTCATTTCGACTTTGGCCATCAACATCAAAAACCTGGAAAATTCGAATTCGACCAGAATACTCAACAAGTTGAAGACTTGACACAGCAAACCACTGGTCATTTAGATTTTGGCCACCAACGTGAAAAACCAGGAAAATTCGAATTCGACCAGAATACACAACAAGTTGACGATTTGACACAGCAAACCACTGGTCATTTAGATTTTGGCCACCAACATCAAAAACTTGGAAAATTCGAATTTGATCAGAATACTCAACATGTTGAAGACTTGACACAGCAAACTACTGGTCATTTGGACTTTGGCCAGCAACATCAAAAACCTGGAAAATTCGAAGTTGATCAGAATACTCAACAAGTTGACGATTTGACACAGCAAACCACTGGTCATTTGGATTTCGGGCACCAACATCAAAAACCTGGAAAATTCGAAGTTGATCAGAATACTCAACAAGTTGACGATTTGACACAGCAAACCACTGGCCATTTGGGTTTCGGGTACCAACATCAAAAACCTGGAAAATTCGAAGTTAATCAGAATACTCAACAAGTTGACGATTTGACACAGCAAACCACTGGTCATTTGGATTTCGGGCACCAACATCAAAAACCTGGAAAATTCGAAGTTGATCAGAATACTCAACAAGTTGACGATTTGACACAGCAAACCACTGGCCATTTGGGTTTCGGGTACCAACATCAAAAACCTGGAAAATTCGAAGTTAATCAGAATACTCAACAAGTTGACGATTTGACACAACAAACCACTGGTCATTTGGATTTCGGGCACCAACATCAAAAACCTGGAAAATTCGAAGTTGATCAGAATACTCAACAAGTTGACGATTTGACACAGCAAACCACTGGTCATTTGGATTTCGGGCACCAACATCAAAAACCTGGAAAATTCGAATTCGATCAAAATACTCAACAAGTTGAAGGCTCAACACAACACACCAGTGGTCATTCAAATTTTGGCCACCAACATGAAAAACCTGGAAAAATTGAATTCGATCTGAATACTCAACAAGTTGAAGATTTGACACAGCAAACCACTGGTCATTCGTATTTTGGCCACCATCAAAAACCTGGAAAATTCGAATTCGATCAGAATACTCAACAAGTTGAAGACTTAACACATCAAACCACTGGTCATTCGAATTTTGGCCACCAACATGAAAAACCTGGAAAATTCGAGTTCGATGATGTGACGCAGCAGATCACTGAGCAACGTGAACAACATGGGAAATTCGTATATGGTCAGAACAGTCATTACGATAAAGATGTAACACAGCAGGTTTCAAATCAACATCAACCAGGAAAATATGGTTACCCATCTTATATACAGCAACAGGAACAGACGACACCGTTTGATGAGCCGACCACAACTAAACCTTTATACTTGGGAGGAGTAAAAAGTGGAAGAAGACGAAAAATGAGACCAAGACCAACGGCGAGTCACAAATTATCAAGCACACCTGGCGACGTCGGTGATACCAACATTCCCAATATTAGCAATTCTCCTTTCAATGCTCAGGCAGAACCAGATTTGGACCGTGTTTCTCGAACAAGTCATTACCAGAGTCAACAATCTTCAAACTTTCAAACCGACTTTGAAAATAATAAGAAACAGGATTTCCATCCTGTAGCAGGTATCGAACATTCTTATACGCCACAACCCGACGACTCCAGCACCAAGCAGAATGTCGGTACCTACTGGCACCTCACTCACAATCCAGCAGATCTGACCAACAGTGAAATCCCACAAAACGTCAACAACAGAAACTGGAAGAATGTAGAGGAAAATCCAAATAAAGCACGCGTCTATCAGCAAAATAGGGAGATCCCCCCGAACAGAAAGAACAATGAAAACTATCCTGAAAAAGCTGAAAATTCTAAGAACCACGAAATCAAATTCGAGCCTCGCATTCTAGGAGCATACGGAGGAACGGGTACCTACGATCCAACACACGATGATGAGATATATTCTCGTGCTCGTGTTAATCCCAGTGCGACTCTTGCTGCAAATTCGAACGGACCAGACGCCTGGGACATTCATGAGAAACCTCCGAATTCGTTGAAGCCGCCAACAACAACAACAACAACAACAACAACAACCACGACATCTACAACTGAAGAACCCGCACCAGAAGTTCCTCCCGAAGTACCAACTACCACACGAGCTCCCTCTTTTTGGCGCAACGTGGCTAACAAATTTACCACTTCTTATGAAAAGGTGAAGGAAAAAGCCACTGGTATCTTCGGAAAATAATATCAGTATCATAATAATAATAATCAGAATTAATTTAACCCATCGTTTTGTCCGATTAAGACCACAGTAAGCCGGTGTGATATTGCACCACAAGCGATTCGACATAATTTCTCGAACGTACGCCAGAAATGAGTTTGTAACATACATCACATGTATCGTAAATAAATTAAGAATTTTTTACAAAGTATCAATGAACCGTTTTCGACGATTATTATTATTTACCTCTGGTAGACCTCTGAAAAATCGTACGAAGCTCTGCTGACCAGCCGGGTCTGTAAACAAAAAGATTCGTTGCACCACTACGAAACGCAACGTCTTTGTTGTTGCTTTGATGAAGATACCGCGTTTGCCGTAGACTTACTCATGCCAAGTAGTTGACCGGTTTCAGCTTTTGCAGCTGCCGCCATTATTATACAAATTTATTCGTGTGCACTGCAGAAATCAGACGAAAATTAGATAGAAATTTCGAGCTTGCAACGCGCGTGCAAAAAACAATGCGGAAGCGAAGTAGGTATAAACAACCTATAAAAGCTATGAAAGTATAGACGGTATAGACAGCATGTCTTATTCTTCAACTTAAGCGTCACCTCGTGGAGAATCCAAGATAACTGTCCGATCACAGATTGAAAACACTCCGAGAGCTCCGAGCAGCCAAGTTTTACAACGCAAACAGCGCCTCTGCTAGGGCGCGGAACCGACGACCTTCTTGATCCTATTGCACTAAATAAAGGCAGAAAAAGGTACGAAAGTGATGGCGGAAGTGAGACGCAGATCGCGATTATACGTGTAGTCTGGATCGATTTGAGCGGGTATTTTTTAAATCGTTGGCTAGAGGATGCGTAAAAATAGGAGAAATAGCTTTGGAGAATGTCTTCTTTTTCTAATAACGTACAGTAACTTACAATAACATCGAAACTTACAGTACAGTACACTTTCTCAAGTTAATACAGAAGCAAACAAAAATTAACTTATGAATAAGATTGTACAATCTAGTATGTATTTTGTGTGTATTATTGCACACAACTTACAACATACAATTATTGTGTATTTTGTACGAGACTGAGCCAGCTTCGTGCCTCACCGGCCGAAGTTGAAGGTATTCGTATTTGAACGAGTCTAACAGAATTTTTTTTATCGTTAACAATATCTTTATAATCGGATGTCGTTGGTACAACTAATGTCGCACCATCCTCGCCCGTATTGTAATATACCTCTTCGACCTGTCGCTCCTCGTTGTCTTCCAGCTTACAATCCATGATTTCGGCATCCTCGAAAGACATCTAGAAACATACATGCAAAATGAGAAGAAATAAAACGAAATTCATAATTTTTAACGAACCTGTCCATCTACAACGAGCTGATGATCAATTTCTTCATGTTCCACGTTCTCCTCAGTCGATATACCCAATACATTTTCCTCCTGGTAAATATTCTCATCGCCACGTCGTATAATAACGTGATCTTTAAGCTCGGCCACGTACAACTCGGTCTCTTCAAGCTGTTCCGTCTCTGTTCCTTCCATTAACAATTCAACATCGCCATCCGGGATATTTATTACCTGATCGTCCTCGGTAGTTAGTCTCGGTTGATTAACAACTATCGTGTCGTTAAGATGTCCCTGGTAAATACAGAATAGCCTTGATAGAGGAAAATTTGTGGAAAATAAAACCGTCTAATGTTTGTTTCAATGAAAGATTTATTACCTGCGTCTGCATATGAGCGTATAGAAGAGGTTTTCTCATGAATCCCATCCCGCATACGAGACACTCGTATGGCTTTTTGTCGCTATGAATAAAACGATGAGCATTCCTGTTATCGCGGCTGTTGAAAGCTTTTCCGCAAACCTAAAGTAATCGCGATAGAGTGAGAGCAATTTGTCAAATTTTTCTTTTCGATCTTTGAACTTCTGATATATCGATGATCTATTATTTACCTCGCACAAATACGGCTTTTCGCCTGTATGAATACGCATGTGTTTCTTGAAGTGTTCCGGATAGACGAAAGTGGCGGTACAAGTCTCACATTTGTACGGTCTCTCGCCCGTATGCGCGGCTTTTATGTGATAATCCAAAAGCCTTCGCCTCTTAAACCCTTTACCGCAATCGTCACACTTATACCTCTTGTCGTTGTAATGAGTTGCTCTCTTATGCGATTGCAAGTTCGATCTTTGACTGAAATTATCATTCGATTACGTTTTTTAATGACGCTACAGTTATAACATTCACTCCTGTGCGTTTCTCATTTTCAGTTAATCGGAAATTACCTAAAAGTTGCACCACAGAATTCGCACTGGTAAGGCTTTTCTCCCGTATGCGTTCTTTCATGGTCTCTTATCTCAGCTTTACGTGCAAATGCTTTGCCGCACATTCTACATATGTAGGGCTTGTAGCCGGTATGAACAATATTGTGAACTTCAAGATTGTGATACGAGCCGAATGCCTTTCCTAGGATCATGGAGAATTGTCAAAACACATGTGTCAGCGTACAGTTATGGAATTTTATTCTCTAGAATTCTTTGCTATACCAACCACATTGATGACAAACGTATTCCTTGACACCATTGTGGGTTCTCTCGTGCTGATTGAGATTTTGTTGGCTGAGAAATGATTTGTTGCATTGGCTACACTCGAAAGGACGTGGCCGTACTTCGTGAGTCTTAGCGTGAGCCTTGTAAGTGTATTTCGAAGCGAAGTCTTTGCCGCACGATTCGCAAACGTATGGACGCATACCCGTGTGCGTATTTATGTGTTCTTCCAACAGATTTTTCGAGCTAAAATAATGGCAATCGATGTAAAGTTTCAATTGAACTCGCATTATTGCAATAAAATAAAGTTCATGAGCGCAACGATCGGTACATTTACCTGTATTTCTTGCCACACGTTTCGCAAGGCCAGGATTTAGCTTGAGGATAATGGATACGCTTGTGAATACGAAATAGACGCAAATTGCTGAATATCCTGTTGCAAACCTCACATTGAAAATCCCCCTCCTCCTTGGCAACGTGATCATCCAGATGAACCGATAATTCGTTTCTTTTCTTGAAATCCATTCCGCATATATCGCAGATGTATAAGCGTGCGTCGTGTGTATCTTTAATGTGCGAGACGATGACCTTTGCATCACCGACAACTCCAACGTCATCGTTCGTGCACAAGAGGCACTTGTATTCCCCGCCGATTCTCGATACAATTGGTTCATCGGTATCTTCTATTTTTATGCTCTTTTGAACCTTTTTTGTCTGACTTTTCTTCGAATCATTCATTTTGTCCAATTCCGTTGGTCCATCCTCGAGCTTTACTACGATCTCGTCATGAGTTTCTATGTATTCATCATTTCCTATCGTAGTTTTGTCAATGTCGTGCACTAAATACTGTCGAAAAGAGAGAGTGTAACGATCTGAGTACAATTGTTAACAACTACGTAAGCTTTTAGTTATCTAAAGTACCTCGGTAATATTTTCGATGCTTTCTGCATTCTTTATGGACGAAGAACCGTCGTTCTCCTTCTCATCGTATTTAAGGTCCAAAGATTCAACGAGATGAGCATCCGAATTATCTATGTAATCGTGATCATTGTATTCGTCCTGAATACGAATTTCTGGAATTATTTTCTTCATCGTTCTCTCGTAGTTTGTATAAATTTCCAATCTTATTTCGCCCAATCGATTCTCAAGCTCGTCGAACTACAAAAATATTCAAGACGAAATATAAAATGTTTGAGTTTACAATACGTAAGAGATTTTTATTCGACCATCTCTCCACTTACCTCGCTGAACAATTTGTAACATTTTTTACATATAACTAACGAATGTACATTCTCTTCGTTGATATCTTTTTCTAACACAGAGCAAATTGTGTGAATTAGAGGTTTATCGGAGGTGGTAACAGACGTATCATTAAAAATGCGCACGCTGTTGCGAGTCGATACACCAACTTTGCTGTTACATATAAGGCAATGGGTAGAATCCTTCGAGGAATCTGCCGTCATTCTGGTAACGACTTGGAACACTGTTAACAAAATATAAAAAGAAATATAATATTGATAAAAATATGGAAGTAAAGGATGAACTTAGGTCAGTCCTACAAAGATGCAGTGCGACCTCCGAAATTCATTTCCCAGATCGAAAATAAACGACAAAATAATTACAAAAGCGTATTATCAGTTCCCATTTTTTCTTCAAATAAAGAAAATTTGCGTATTGTAATATTTGAATATAACCCTCTCAAGCACGGATGCACAGTAGCAAGTATATTAGTGCGACGAGAGTGGGGGATGCGCCTGATGGTTAGTTTCGTCCGTGAGAAAACCATTGTGTATAACGAACACACTCGCAACGTTTTTTAACAAGGTGGGGGCAGTCGACAGAACCAAAAAGAATAAAAGTACCAAGCATCGCAAGATATTTATTCAAGTTCATTATTTCACAGAACATATTTAATCGTGCATTGTCGGCAAATAATTTATCCCATCATAAAGCAATAATGAACTTCTATTTTTCGTCGTTAGTATGAAACAACCGCATTAGCATAAGAAAAAAAAGGGAACAAGTTCGACCGCAATTTATAGCCTACCTGCCTGAAAACAAAATGTATTTTACAAGTAAACAATAATACACAAAAAAGTTGTCAGCACTGACTCTGAAATTTTTCCTCTCACTTTTCGGACGATTGGCAGCGAGTGAAGCGACGGCAGCAACAACGAAACCTTGGTACCAACGCCATTTATTTTCCCATGATAGGGTAGAATATATCACATTGTCGTTGGCGGCGGCAAGATCTGAAAGTGCATGAAGAAGAACATTCCACGGAACAGTGTAAAGTCCGCAAGAGCTATAGAAGTATGATAGCTCAGTAGTTGCGTATGTAATTCACTAGGTGGCCGTAGCCGCTGCAGTTTTGTGGGAACTCACCTTAAGCTCCATCAAGTTGATCGAACGACTTTCAATTATTCAACTTTAATCAATACTCACCATTTGTTGGTCGTTTGTTGAATTAATTTAAACGTTTGTAGGGTCTTAGTCTGTTTTAATAAAAAGAAACTTGGATGTCAACTAAACTAATAAATTTAAAAAAATTTTAAGTTTGAATAATGAATGTCGTTGATGCGGAATCATTTGTCGGTCGCAAATATAGTTCGCCGTTTGGCCGCTTAGTATTTGTACAACACGAATATCTCATTTGTAATCCCATTTTTTTTCGATTGATCAGTCAAACGTTCGAAAAACTGACATCCCACGTTTTTTCCCTTTTTGATGGAGAAATTGTAACAAACCAGAATGTAATTGTCATATTCGTGTTGTACGGAAAAGTTCTTATCTCAAGACCACCAATAAAGTCTTTTGGGACAAAAAAGATTTAGAGCACTCGAGTCTCCTGAAGGTCCTCGGTACTCGAAGGTGATAGGATCTGCCAGGACCAATAAGAGCGTCGCAATTTCTTTTAGTCCAATATATGTAACTTTAATTGGACGTTTTGAGATCGGTAGTTTTCCGTACATCAGGAATATCGGTATCTCGCTCCCGGCTTTCAAGTACACCTTTTCAGACTTATGGGTTAGCCTAATGTAAAAAAGAATAAGATGAAATGACGAAGCATGTCCAAATTTCAATGCGTCATCGATATTGGCCTCGGTTCAGGATATAAATAAACATGTCATTGGTGTGTTGTTATTTTCACAATTAATTTTATTACTCGATGAATGCTCGTCATCGAGCCGATTTATTCGTATGCATGTATATAGAGATACCCGTTGCATACGCATATGTAGTGAGTAAAACCTACAATTCGTCCTTTTCAAATGATACATGTATATCCCGTACGCTCGACAAAAACAGCGGAATATTGTCGTAACAAATCGCAACTACAAACGGTCGATCAACAACAAATTCGTCCGGTTCTTCCATTCTCAATGATCTTTTTTGGATCATTCGAACGACTGAAATATCCAATTAGAACATTTAACACTCGTACCTTCCAATCTTTAAAGGAAAAATGTGATCATAAAGTTTTAATAATACCTGTTGCGGCTGCAGCTTCAGTACCCACTTCATCGACTTCGAGAAATGCTTTGTGTATGACACTGTCAACTTTCAACGGTACGTCAGAAATTTTAGTAAAGTCCGCGGTATCTTCGAACATGGACGTAAATCCAAGCTGTAAATGGTGTGTAAAATTTCGGTGTATTTCGAAATGTCTCAGGTATTCGCATATTCATAGGGCATGATTAAATAATATACATACCTCGGTAAGTATATTTTTCAATTCTATCGACGATTCGACCTTAAATTTCGGTAAAAATAATTTTGTCACATTTGTCGTACGTTCCGCATTCATCACGGCATTCCAGTCGAAATGTTCTTCGACAAATGTTAATCCTTTTATTTCATTTGGTAATATAACTATCATATTCATCTTTGCGTCCTATGAAGAATAATATATTATACAAAAAAATTAATGTAATCCATAGATACAACAAATTTACTATTACCCACCGTATACGGAATTTCGAGAAATCTGGCATTCAAACTGGGTATCTCACCGTGTGAAAACTTGAATTCTTTGTACATTGTTGGAACTAATTTGTTCGAAACCTCGGTCAAGTGAAATGCTCGCTTTTCTGTTGCTTCTTTATTGAACGGGTGTTGCCACTGCCCCTTGAAGTACACTGCGTTCACGAGTATGACTCTCGTATATTCGTCGATATCGTCTGAGGATCGGGTGGTTTTATTAATTATGCCCTTGGATAACAGCAAATAACCAACGAGGTATCGTCATAAAAAATAAAGGAAAGAAATAGGTCTACCTGACGATATAATGTCCTTAATTTTATCATTCGTGCTTTTGGAAACCCACTCATTGATCACTCTGGCAGATTCAATATTATCATCAAAGTTTATATTTTTCATCTCCACATTAAAAAAATTTGTGCCTTTGTTCCGAAATGTTGTATACAACTTAACGTTTGCCTGAACGTAAAGCGCAGTGGCTACTTTAACGGTTTGCAGGCTCTGAAAAAAAAATACTATGTTTTGTCCAATGCTGCAGTCGTGTTAATGAACAGTGCAATGATCAATTTAATCATATACATTAAAAAAAAAAAAGATCAGTGACAATAATTTTTTCTTTCGATTGAATAATTACTCACGTTAAGAATTTCGATAAAATCTTTGTACTCTAAGGATACTTGTTTTGCATCGGATAAATGAAGACCGGCTATCATTTCTTTGGCGGTGTGTGTGTCCGAACCATGAAAAAGGTAGGACAGCGCAAGATGAACACTGAGAGGGGAATTAACGATGTTCCCTTCGGTTTTGTGCGCTATAATCTAATTTCGAATGATAATTTTTTTAAACCATTTGCTTGCTTTATGAATTAAATGACGAAAACAAATGTAATAACGGTTGAAATACTTTGTGAAAGTTTGAATAGAATTCAGAATAATGGTCTCTGACTGCCATTGAAAACTTTTGCTTTCCCTCAGAGTGTGATGCCATTTTCAAGGAAACGAATACAATCGCGATAAAAATCCAATTGTGCGTTAGAGGACCTGTAAGTAATGCGAGGAGTATTATAATCGACGATTTTCTCGTCTGTTGTCAACGACCGATGAGTAATTTACATTTTTGCCTACCTCTGAACATCGCTGAGCGTGCAATATTCGTCAACATAATTATGTTTAGAGTTAAACAGAACGAAGCAGAGGCGGATAAATGACGTTCGAAAAGCGGGATATATTAGAGGTTAATAAGATGATAGATAAATATAAAAGGCGCGATGATAAAGAATTTTCGAAGATGGTATCATGACGACGGCTTAGAAGCAGATTGTTGAAAATAGCCCTTCTATATATTATGTGAAATTATGATTTGCGGCTACCAAACTCTTATCTCTTCTGGCTGTCAAAGCGAGTGCGTAGAAAACTTCCTAATCCGCGTTCCCACCCAACTCTTCTGGACTGCTGAGATGGCACTTCTCTCGGAGAATTGGAACAACACATCGGGAATAATCGTCATAGTTATGTACTTAGAATTATTTTGAAAAGCTATTTATTGCCGTTAGCCAAATAGTTGCATAATACATACTAAAAATAAATACATTTCATCTGATAGACATCATATTCTCACGTATTCGGAATAAACAACATAAAATAGCGTTTAAACTTAAAAAATAATATAAAAAGCGATACAAACAACAAATTGTTTTGACGCCATGTTTCACACAACGTTATCGTGCTATCATTATTTTATCTATGGATGTCTTTTACGACGCACGTAAGCTTCCTAAAGAGATGCTACTTACCAGTAATTCAGACTCCACTCTCGCATGAACTCAAGTATACCCAACGGGGGTACACCTCCATAGTCACGTAGGCAAACGATATCCTTCAATGGTGTAGTTTGCGTGCGCGACGCCGCAACCGTCACACCGTTCTGTTTTGTAGTAAACTCCGGAAAGACCAAAGGAGGCGGGATCACAAAGTTAGCAAGCAAAGTGCGCGTGGCATAATTGTTCTCCCGTGCATCGTATGATTCGCTTTCATACGCTAAAGAATTCAAAGCTGTAGTAAACAGTTATTCGCCGTTTTCTTACCATCGTTGAATAATTCGAAGTGATAGGTGTATCAATAGGACACGTCAACGAAGTATTCATTGTCTGTTTACAGGGTTTTTATGTAGCGCACATACCTAACACCTAAGAAACTCAGCAAAAGTTTGGGAAAGTCGTGCTAAATAAATAATCGTCGGCATATAATTATTCTGTGTACAAACGTCCAGAGCTGTTTCACATTTAAAAAATCATTTATCGGAACGATAAAATCGCGGAACAATGTCATCCAACATCCAAAGATGTACAACTAGGTTATTAAAAAGCGGTCACCGTCGTAACTTTTCGAATATAGTGACGGAAAAATCTTCATTTTCAAGAATTTTTCGTGAAATCGATGGGACGAGAGTTTCAAGCAGATTCATCGGGTAAGTTTTGTACTTTAATAAAATTCCAATGAAGCTAGAATTAATAGAGAAGATTCGATGCACGAAATAGAAAACCGGTTATACATCTTCAATGACCTTGTACGTGCCTAGCTATTAAGCTATTATGCCAATAAAGTGCACATGCCCCAAGCGTTCTTGTTATCAGAGCCACAAGGAGTGTAGCAAATTCTATGTATGTTTTTCTTGGTTTATTTCAGTGCATCATTGATTACGTTGTTTACAACCCAGACTCGCTATTATATCTTCATTTGTACAATCATATCTACAAAATCATTTTTTGTCGTATCAGGGTTACATTGTATCGTCGTTTGGGTACCTCGATGAGTTATCGACTTGACAATTACAATTATAGAATCGCTGATATTTGGATCTGGCACCTTTGACTTCTACGAGAACAAAAACAATACAATTTTTTATTAATGTTGTTTGTTATTAATGATGATAAAAGTCGTCGATTGACGTATAGAAATAAAACCTCGTTGCTTGATACATCCATAATTTAGGAAATAAAAAAAATGCTCTTTTCTAATATAAATTACGATTCCGATATTGTGACCCTGCTAATTTACACAATAAACTATAGCAAGGTTGCAATTGTTTCACGAAATTTTTCTAGGCGCAAGTTCAGAATGGTCTTAAAGCATATTTTTAAAATAAGATTTACGTATGAAATGCTCGATGTTTTGCGTCACGACCGATACAAAAATCGGTTAGCCGGAAGGTCATTAAAAGGTCAAACCTCAACGTTTTTAAACTCGACCTTCTTTTACGGTTAAAGCAATTTATGGAAAAATATCCCCGTCGATTTTATCTCTGAATACATATGCGTATATAGCCCAGAAATTCTGACGATTCGAGTCTCAGTCGTGTTCTGAATCCATTTCATTTCGCATCGTCTTAAGGGACCGTGGAGAATAATTATTTATCAATATTCGTCATTTTATTATTTATTTCGATTAAAGAAAATGAAAACTGGGCTTTCTAATGAAAGGTCGAACGTTCAAATAATACAAACGCGATTTACGTATATTTTCTTCGATTTCGGTTAGGAAATAAAAGTATTCTTGCTCTTACAGGCCAAATATTTCACGTATGGTGCATAATGCAACGCAAACGAGCTGGGTTACTACGAGAGATGAGAGTCGAGAAATGATGGCTGTATGGCCAGACGTTGTGAGGGATCTTACAGAAGCTGGTCGACATCTAGAGATCCCCGATGCAACAAGATGGATGGCTAAAGTGCATTAAAACGAATATATAATTTCATTGAATTTGACCATCGTTGCTATTCGGAATGGAAAATACTAAAGATTATATGCGTTGTCTCCGTCTCAGGTTTTGCAGTACAATGTTCCGAGTGGGAAAAAAACTCGTGGTCTCGCTCTCGTTTATGCCTACAGAATGCTTGCACAGCCGCAAGATCTTACAGAGGAAAATATACGTCTCGCAAGGATACTTGGATGGTGCACCGAATTGGTTCGTCCAATGTATTTCTCTCGATGAATAAACCGCATCGAATAATTGATCTTTCAGCTCATGCGTCTTAAATTTGTATCATAGTGCCAGGCTTTTTACCTGATAGAGGATGATTTGATGGATCGAGCACAAATTCGTAGAGGTCAGAAATGCTGGTATCTTTATAACGATATCGGACTTGCAGCGATAAACGATGGAATAATCCTCGAACAGGCTGTCTTTCAATTACTAAAAACGCATTTCAAAGGCAAACCGTTCTATTTGGATCTCATCGAAACTTTTCATGAAGTGAGCGAGTGTTCATATTAATGTTACATAAAACCAAGTCTCTGAATTCTTATATCAAATAAAATGAATTCAAACGTTAACAGAACACGATGAAAACGACGATGGGCCAGACTTTGGATCAACTCTCGACCCAATTCGGTCGCAAACCCAATTTGGATCTATTCACGATGGATCGTTATAACGCTATCGTAAAATACAAAACGGGATATTACTCTTTCGTTATGCCAATTACCTTAGCTATGTATTTTGTGAGTATTGCCGTCTTTTAATCGCGACTTTTATCCATCTCGAAATAATCTCCTGGTACGAATCCTAAAAAACCACTTTGATTGTACGCAGGCTGGTATAACCGACGCGGAAATGCATAGGCAGGCCAAAACCATTCTTCTGGAGATGGGACACTTTTACCAAGTACAGGACGATTACCTCGATTTATACGGCGAGCCAAAACTTACCGGTAAGATTGGTACCGATATTCAAGAAGGCAAATGTACGTGGCTGGCCGTCGTCGCGCTTCAACGTGCAACTCCAGCGCAAAGGGAAATCTTCGAAGTTAGTTCAATGTGGCAAATCTACGAGTGAATAACGCATTCGCATATTTTTCCATTATTAATCACGGATCTTTCCCGATTTTACAGGAATGTTACGGATCGCACGATGTTGAGAAAATCGCGAAAATCAAACAACTGTACGACGATTTAGCCCTTTCGACCACGTATTCTATCTACGAGGAAGAGAACTACAACCTCATGAACACTCATATACAACAAATATCACGAGGTCTTCCGCACGATCTATTCTTCAAATTTCTTTCCAAGATTTATCGTCGCGATAAATGATTATTCACAGATCTTGCAACGATTCCGCGTACGGAAATAATCGAAAAATTAAATATAACTTTTATACATATGTGTACAGTCTATGTTGGAAAATACGCTCTATGTCCATTACCGACTGCAATATAAAAGATTTTTAATTTTTGTACTGCAAAATAGTAGCGGAGCGGTAACATAATCTTGCTCGTTTCCTTTTCAAGGCGCCGGATTGCCGGGCTCATTAACAATTCCCCTATGCAACGATGCATCAAACCGTGAAGCCTTTAATTAATTTTCACAGTCGGTGCGCAAAAACGTGCGGTATGAAGAACGTATCCTCGATGTTGGAACGGGTTAAAAACATTTATAATAAAGTATAAAGATGAATGGTTTTATTGTTTTGTACAGATTTTTAAGAATATACACGTTAAATTTCGATAAATTTTTATTATTTAATCGCTATCGTACTTTAGCTTGTTTCCTTATCTTCGTATTTCTCCAAGGTGTATTTCTCTTAACGTTATTGCGTATTTTCGAACGAACAATTTGCTTCAATTGCCGTCTAACGTTTGTGAAATTTTCTGTTGCTGACGATCTAGTCTTGAAAAATTCTTCTGCATCTGAAATTTTAGAATAATGTTTCAAGTTATTCATGATACATTACGATCTATGGCTTCCGTACGATTTATAAGGGGATCTTAAAATTTGGACAAGATAATGTCAGTTTTCGTACCATTAAATCTTTGATCGTTAGTATCGAAGAAAAAAGTATCATTTCTTTCTTTTATCTGACTATTCATTTTGATTTTAGCAGAAAATTCGTTAGAAGTTAAATGATCCATCGATAGATCGCCCGTTTCGTCCTCCGACGATTCGTATTTGAACGGATTTTTATCGTCGTAGCTTCGTTCCCATTTCTGGTTTTGAGCTTTGTTCATACTTGCATCATACTCATCGCTCTTATCTGTAACATAGTGAAAATGAGTCGGATAATGCGAAACGCGCTCATGTCCAGTAAAAACATTTTTTCGTGAATAAAAACTGACTCTTGTCCATTTCCGTCGCTGTTCCAAATGACTTCAAAAGACTGAATTCTTCCTGGGGCTTCAGACTCTCGGTAAGATTTTCTGATACTTTGTAAAATACATCACTGGACACGTGTATCTGCGCTTCCTCAGGTTCGACCTGGCTCGGTGGGACTTTTTTTTTGTTCACTTTAATCGCAGGCTTCGAAGTCATTTCTATTTCGTGAGCTTGATGACCACTCGTGGTCGGATCGTATCGAACCATTTTATTTTGTTTCTTTGTAACGAGCTTATCATTTTCACACTTAAATGGCTTTCCCAATACATTTTGCAATATGTCTAATTGCCATTTCGTTTCATTCCTCAAATCACTCTCTTCATTTTCATCGCCGACATTTAAACTGGACGTGTCTTTGTCGTCATCGAGAAAACGATCGTCGATTTCAAATCGCTTGTCGCGTCCTAGATTTTTCATTGACATCGTAAGCTACATTTTCATATAAAAAACAAAATATAGTATGTTGCATGAGCTACGTCGATAAAATCGTTACTGATTCATTAAGATTACATACCTTTGCATTGCGTTTATCATCGTGTTGAAATTTATCTTCGTTCCAATTCCCTTGATCTTCGAGATCTTCATCGTCCTCGTTGAACAGAGATTTACTTCTCTTTTCTTCAGAGCCGATGATCTCGTCGATATTCTCAGGAAATACAAGTTTATTGCTTTTTTTGCCGCTATCCTGAAGACAATTTTGATCGATTTGTTAACTCGGGCAATAATGAAAATTCGTACATGCAAAATAATGATAAAACTTTGAAGATATTTTTTACCACGGATTTCAAAGCACTACTAATCATATGTTCCTTCGCTTTGAACGACTGTATCCTCTGCTTTACCGACGCTAAACGTTTTATTTCCGATTCGCTGAGAACTTCCTTTTTCGGTATCTGTATCGTCGCTGAATCGCATTTTTGTGGTATTTGACGCTCTATTATCATTTGCTTTTTGACCGGGATTGTCTCTACTCGAAGCGCAGGGTCGTGAGTAAAGTCTGGCCCTTGGAACGACTGGTTGCGATGATCTTCCGTTGGGTCGATATTGTCCACCTCGTCAAAATGATAAATGCGCTTGGTAGGTTTGCTCTTGACATTCTTGGGTACCTTGATGTTTATTTTTTCTATCGGTTGATCGTGAGCTACGACCGTTTCTTTCACCGGAGCTTGCTGATTCGCCGCCTCTTCTCTTTCTCTTTTCAAACGATCCAAAAAACTTTCTTTCGCTACTTCCACATGAATGTCATAGTCTCTCAAGTTAGTTCCATTTACTGTTCTAAAACCTGAAGTAGAAATATTGATCAATAATATTGTAATTAAAAAATGATTTCTTCCTCATAAAGAAATCTTTTTGCTAGCAAATTTAATATATTATGTGAATTATGTGTACTCGTGGTTAGTCCAAATTTGTCTTTAAATACAATGTTATGGAATCGTAGTTTGGAAAACTCACAAGTGTTTAGTCTTTTGTCGGTGGTTCCGAAATTGATAAAAGCAATCCTACTGCCGTCACTCTGGATCTTCTCCTTAATGTCAATATTCGTTACTGTTCCGTGTTCTTTGAAAAGATTTTCCAACTCATCCTCGCCAATATCTGGAGGTAAGTTCCTCAAGAATAGTCGATAGCTTTTGTCCATTTTTCTGCAACACATTAACATTTTTTTCACCGCTGTATTGCGTGGAAAACACTTTCGTTTTACAAATTAGATTCATGTCGAATACATACTGAGTACGAAGTTGATTTAATCACAGAAAGTTGTAATGTTTGGCAAACAAACACACGTGGATCGGACTACGGAAGGTAGGTTATAAAGTCAGAGGGAGATCAGCAACGTTCGTCAAAAGTTTAAATCTCGAGAATTGCTCCGGCAGGGCGACATCTGAACGGCGAAAGGGTGAACTGTGGGTACTTTTGTACCGACGACACGAAGTTGGCTCAGCTATCGTAGTCACATATCTCCACACTCATCTCTGGTGCGAAGTCTTCACCCGCTTTTGTATATATTGCAAAAAAGATACTTTCTTTTATCGCGGTAATCGTCAAGTCTCTCGCCTCTCATTAATTTAGCACTCTTGGATTTCCGAAAATCCACACAGTAAGAAATACCAGGTAAAGTCGACGTGATGGACACTACAAGGATTACTACTGTAGCGCAACCACACGGGAGTTTGCCTTAAATATAGAAATGACAATGGAATCCTATGAACGTCTGTTTAGTATAAGCAAATTATAGTCTGCTTTTACGAACATAACCTTAACAAGTTCTGGAAAATCAGTAAATACACAAAATGGAATGTTATCTTCTAAATTGAAGTTGCGATTAATTTCCTTATTAGTCAGATGCCTGCACTTGTAGGAGTAAGGAAAAATTCAATGCTCCCCAAGGAAAACATTGTAAACCTAAAGAAAAGTTTACACCTGCAGATTATAAATTGTAAATATTATCCAATTTTATGACAACACATATTTACATCGTGTGGAATGGGATTGAGATAACATCATACAAACCTGAGCACGTATAATGTGCCGTATAAATATCATAGACTACTCGATATTCCTTCGAAGGAATTCAACCAGATTAAAAATACATTATTCGATCGTTTAAACGATTATTCTTCCCAATCATCGACATCCGGTTGAGAATCGTACTCGCTCGTTGCCGAATTTCTATCCGAGGCAGAAGCCTCATTGGCCTTCGGAGGTGGTGGAATTAGTCGTGATATCCTCTCCATCGCCGGAGGCATCGAAGCTCCAGCGATACCTTTTCTCCTCAATGAGAGCTTAGCGTGTAAATCGGCCATTAGATCGCCACCCACAGAAGCCGATGACCAACGATCGGCAGGCTTCTCAGCCGCTGCAGCATTTTTCAATTTTGCTTTACCGATGCCACCTGCAGCTCTGATAGCCGCCATTAGATTAGTCCTGTCATCGACAGGTGGAGTAGTCTTTTTTTCGATTGGCTTCTGTTCTTTTGATTGCGATTCCATCACTTCTGGTTCGGATGACGAAGGTGGTGGTGGTGGTGGTGGTGGTGGAGGCGGAGGAGGTGGTGGAGGAAGCACAGTCGTTGGTGGAATTGAAGATTGTTGATTTGTTTCCATTTTTCCTGATACATTTGTCAAAGTTTCTTGCGCCGGATGTGCGACTGGAGGTGGAGGTGGAGGAGGATTCGCTAGCCTGGTCGAACTTGAGTCATCCGTTACGTCCGGCAATTTGGGAGCATTTTCGCTCATTCCCATAATCCCAAATTTCTTCTCATTCGTATCGGGCAAATCGATACGTACCGTAGGTGTCGTGACTGCGGACGACGGGGCGATAGGACTTTGAAAACGGAGATCAAGAGTGAATCTCTCGTCATCAACAATTCCTGGTAAATCAGGCAAGGTAGGTGGTACGTTTATCTGAGGAACTTCGCCAAGTGCAGGAGCGTAGAGATACGAAGGCGACTCGAAATCTATGGAATTCCAAGGCTGTACAAGAGAATCGGGAGCGTCCTCTAATCGTGTAGTATTCGAAATTATTGTAGGTAATTGCGATGGTCTTTCGCCTTTTTCCGCATCCGTCAACAAAAGAGCGCTTATGGAAGAGGCCTGGCTCACTAAATGATTGTCGTCTTGTTCCGGCCATGATGTTTTTTTCAATGGCTTACCCATAACATAGTAAAATTGTAATTTGTCTTGTAAATTTGCTTCCCCCACCCAATGATCGTCTTTTACAGCATGATTCGATCTACGATTATCAGAAAGCATCCCCGATGATTCAGATTTCTCGTTTGCTCCCTGTGATTTCATCACATTTGCGGGAAGATTTTTAATGATCGTTTCGTACTCCTTGTACGTCGAAAACGCCGGATATTTTGCATCGGAATACATCTTTGTGGCTTTTAGACTCAGATTTGTTTGCAAATAGTGCAGTTGGTCTTGCAATTTATTTGCCTTATTTTTGACGATCGAAAGCCTAAGTAAAGGACGTCGGTTAGTACGGATATTCGATTTTATCGGAGTACTATTTTAATTGAACACAACGGATCAGAAACCTTTTGCTATATCCGGAGATTCTGTCGTCGATCGATTGAAAAACATGTGTTACTGCCAACTGCAAATTATCCAGAGTATTGGCTATCTGGATAATGGTCTCCTCGTGTCTCGTATCGTGCGGAATAATTCCTGGAAGTCGTAAAAACAAGTCGAACAACACAACGAAATTTCGTTACGAAGAAAGGATTAATTGTTATTATTACCAATTTCAATGCGTTCGGGCATTGCAACGAAGATTTAATGCTACTGTCGGTGGATGAAAAAGAAACGTCTTATAGCATTCTGTTAAAGAAATCGTCAGAGGATATGCGTAACAAACGAGGTAGCTCGTGCAGTGGCATTAGCTCTTCGAAAATAAATAAGCTATAGATGTACTCAGAAAAATTCCGCGGAGGGTGGTTCTTTTTTCATTAACCGAAAAACATTTTAATCCTTATTAACACTGTACTTGTCAGACTAATCCACTCTTTTTAGAGGTTATACTCGCAGCTGTCGATCGAACAAAACAACAACGACTGGAGTCATCGAGCATCTATCTCGATATATATATATTGATATAGAATAACAATAATAATAGTCAAAGTTATTATTATGCTCATAGTTCTCGGGCTTATGACTCCACTGTCTGCTTCATCTAAAATGAGATTCTAAAACGCAGCAGTTTTCGTTATTCCTTTTCATTGCTCTGACCAAACCTATAGTTGTTTTTTTTACTTGTCGTGTGTAAAAACTTGTGGACGTGAACGCACGCTATGTTGAAGTGTTTTAATGAATGATCGTTGAAGCGAAAGCGAGTGTTCGCAAAAGTTCATCTGGGAGTATTATCGTCGTGAATTGGTATAAAATAATGGATTTCAAACGGTATGACAGTGTCGTTTGACGAAAGCTAAATTTGCGACATTGTATGTACTACGTGTGCGCGATCATAATCGAAAAACTCGACAACTCGTGTTCGTGCTCAAATATATATAAGTCGTGCTAAACGGCGTTTGTCGTTACGTGAACGACCTTCACGCATAGAAATGAATTTTACTTGTTTTTCATAAGAGGAGAAAACATAAGTGTGGCAGTATTTGTTCGCTTTTTTGCTGTGTCGTACTCGCATTTCTTGCGTAAACAAGAAAGACTCCGTATCGTCGTGAGAGAATTGTGAGTCATACGATTTCTTGCTGCGTGCACCGTATCCGACGAAGATTTTCGTTCGTCAGTGAGGTGACAAAATGAGTGATAAAATCGTAGCTAATCAACCTCAGCCGATCGTCAAGATCGGACATTACACCCTGGGCCAAACGCTCGGTGTCGGAACATTCGGCAAGGTCAAGAGTACGTTTTACGAGAGTCATCCACTTTTGCGATTCTTTCGTTACTAATGAGATCATTGCTAAAACATCCACTTGATTCTATTTCCTTCGTTGCAGTTGGTGAACATGTTGTCACAAAACACAAAGTGGCAGTGAAAATTCTGAATCGTCAAAAAATAAAAAGTCTCGATGTCGTGGGAAAGATACGAAGGGAGATCCAGAATCTCAAGCTTTTTCGTCATCCGCACATCATTAAGCTGTAAGAAATCAATATAAGAAATAAAAACGGAGAATAATCTGACGATTTATAATCTACGAAACATAAACGCTGCTAGAACCCGTCTCTACAATTTTAAACGGTTTTCCTTTCAAATTTTCGAGAGATATATAAATGATAACTGGAAAACAATATTTACGGCTGGATCGATTTCGAGTTGCGACAACTGTGCTTAAATAAAAAAATCATTTTTCTATTTTTCTATATCGAAGTTAGAAATGGAATTCGTATTAAAGCATTACGCGAATTAATTTCAAATGTTAAATTGACAAAAAATACAATTTTTCAAAATAGATATCAAGTGATAAGCACCCCTACCGACATATTCATGATTATGGAGTATGTCTCGGGCGGTGAGCTCTTCGATTACATCGTAAAACATGGAAAATTGAAGGAGTACGAAGCAAGAAGATTTTTCCAACAGATCATTTCTGGTGTCGATTATTGTCACCGTCACATGATCGTACATCGTGATTTAAAACCCGAAAATCTTCTATTAGATCACAATCTTCATGTTAAGATTGCAGATTTTGGTACGACCGTGATAAAAATTCTTTTCATGATACGTTTATGACACAAAGTTTTTCATTCGATCCTCGAATTCAGGTCTGTCCAATATGATGATGGACGGTGAGTTTCTTCGCACTTCCTGCGGCTCACCGAATTACGCCGCTCCTGAGGTAATATCCGGTAAATTATATGCCGGTCCCGAGGTGGATATATGGTCTTGCGGCGTTATACTTTACGCCCTACTTTGCGGCACATTGCCGTTCGACGATGAACACGTTCCGACGCTTTTCCGCAAAATTAAATGTGAGTATTCGCGCATGAAAGTTCCTAAAGGAGTGGAACATTGTAAAATAGTAATTGTGGCTGAACATAATGAAAAAATCGATGTATGTTTCAGCTGGTATATTTCCAATTCCGGAGTATCTTAATAAGACAGTCGTGAGTCTTCTGTGTCACATGCTACAAGTCGACCCAATGAAACGAGCTACGATCGAAGATATCAAGTACGATAATTATATTCGTTTAAAAAAGAAATATTCTCATAATGGATTAAAAAATAACACTCTGACACGAATTTTAGAAAGCACGAGTGGTTTCAGAAGGATTTACCGACATATTTGTTTCCATCGCCGGTCGAGCAAGATTCGTCTGTTATCGATACCGAGGCGGTTAACGAAGTGTGCGAAAAATTCAATGTCAAAGAGGCGGAAGTACACTCGGCGTTGTTAAGTTGCGATCCTCATGACCAACTCGCGATTGCCTATCACCTGATAATAGACAACAAGCGAATCGCCGACGAGGCTGCCAAGGCCGAGCTTAAAGACTTTTACGTTGCGTCTAGTCCTCCGCCGGTGGCATTCAGCCCGAGTGAGAGTACGAATAGTCCATTACGACCTCATCCCGAGCGAATCGCTCGTGAGTTTGAATTAAAAATCGACATAATCGATTGTAATCGTTGTATTTATCTGGACGGATATATTTTCATTGTACCGTATGTTTTTTTGTTAGCCTTGCGAGAACGGCAAAGTGGACAAGTACCGGCCGTACCTCAGGGAAATAGGGGAACCCCGGTGAAACGAGCAAAATGGCATTTGGGCATAAGATCACAATCCAAGCCAAATGACATCATGAATGAAGTTTATCGTGCCATGAAAGCCCTTGATTTTGTAAGTTTTCTCAGTGATACAGAAAAATTTGAACTCTGGAAACAACTGTTTTTCTTAATGGAATAATTTTCTATTAGGAATGGAGAATAATCAACGCTTACAGCGTTAGAGTCCGTCAGAATAATAAATTAACAAAGAGATACAGCAAGATGTCTCTTCAATTGTATCAAGTAGATTATAAGAGTTATCTATTGGATTTTAAGTCTTTGGCTACCGATGACGCGGAAGACATTCTAAGGGGTGAGAAATTATGTTTTTTTTTTAAATTCTCCCGATAATAAAAACTAGAAATTGATTATCACGAGAATCCAGATTTGCTAATAATATTTTTCTTCTCTCAGATCCGACTGTCGCGCCGCCACAAGCAACCGGTCATCACACAATGGAATTCTTCGAGATGTGCGCGGCTTTAATAACTCAGCTCGCGCGATAAAATATCATTCGCAAATTATTTTATACAAAGTCGAAATTATGGTGAAAAAGTATTTGTTCAAGTTCCAAAAATGAGAAGAACAAGAGCGACGTAAATATTTTATTCTGAGGACGGCTTCGATCATTATAGACGATCGTTTATATCAATAAGATATTCGTGCGATCCGTGATTGTACAAGCTGTTTGTTTATCGATACGATCCAAAGGGAAAATATGAGAAAAAACCATAATGGCGTTTATTATATGCCTTTGTACAAAAGAAAAAGTAGAAAAAAACGAAATGAAACACGAAGTATTCTATAATATGTTTAAAAATTATTACAATATTAAGAGGTAAGATTGATGTTCGATGAAATACATTTTATGGTCAACAACTGCGTTGGACGATTCGGCCGTATGCCTCTTTCTAACGGGCAATATTTCAAAAATATTGTCAGACCCTTTAAAGCTTTGGTTTCACTCTATTCGGCTTTTATAATTGTCACTCAAACTGACGCACCAATTATTCTTTTCGACATCTGGTTTTCTTCGTTTTGTTTTTCATTTTCTTTCAATTCTGGCTTTCCAGCAGGACTGTACTGTTTCTCACGATAGGTGCAGTGATACTGACTCTTGGTCGTCGAAACAACAAGACGTGTGGTTCTGGAAAATTGGACAATGACAAAAAAAACTTTGGAATATCTAGTCGACGTCAATTTCAACCTTTTATTTTTTTAATGACTCCAATTATAATCATTCGTGTGAAATACCTGGCCCGTGCATCATGTAGTGTACCCAACCTGGACTCTGTTGAACACCGAGATTGCGCCATTCAGTTTCGGTCATGAGGTGAGATTTTGGCACGAGCTTCGCGATGTCCGCAGGCAAGATAACGTGTCTGTTATCATGGAAAATATATCGAGGCATTATTCTGTATTGTTCTACATTTTATGAGTAGGTATCGTTTAGTGGATATTGCAAACATCGATAAAAACAAGTATATAGAGCGTATTAGGTTACTAACCTGTATTCGAATTTATCGTCGTTATATTTGTCCGAGTATTGAATTGTGTCGTTCGACATCTTGTCTTGCAACCGAATATATTGTTCATACCATTCACTAAATAAGAAATCGTATTCTTTCGTGTTATTTTCGGACGAACACCGATCTTCGGCATTTATATCTATCTTTCTCACGAGTCCACTCAAAACGTAAATACTGGTCAATACATCAACACGAGTACGCCGAGTACGATGTAAGCAACATGAGTACACCACCGAATAGCTAAATATGAGAACGGGCCTATGTGGAAGCTTTGGGTCACAAGTAACAGGTGGCGCTAATCACGCTTACCAGCTCTCTATGACCAGCCGGAACTGTCAAGTCTCAAATAAAAACTTGTTTTTTTTCTCAAAAGACTGCAAAGGGAGGTTGCAAAATCAAAAATTTCCCGTACAATACGAAAATCGCGATGTCATACCCTACTTTTAAAATTGCGCCGTTCTAAAGTCGAAAAAACTGAACTATCATGTTTTTCCTGCATTTTACGGGCAAAATTTGAAAATCCTAAGCTGTATTGCCATATTCGTAGCGTGCGGGAAATTACCGATTCTGTATCCTTTCTTAAAAAACCTTTTTGGACGAAAATAATTCACAATGTTTGACTGTGCTCGCGATAGAATAATTCGCTAGCACATCAGCGATATCGGGACGGAGCAGAAGAGATCTCAATGTGGGAAGAGTAGGGCTTGCGAGTAAAGTACGTCAGTGTTGCGCACGAGAACTTTGGGAATGAGGGAATTGGTACCGTGCAAGACAGCAAAATGCGACGGCAAGATAGCAAAATGCGACGGCAAGATCTTGCAGGAACCGGAGAGTTACAGACTCGCAGACACTGCATTTGTAATGACGGGAAGCATACAAATGATCGACCGATGTTTAACGACAGTAATAAAAGTTTATTAATTGAATAACAGTTATAAAAATCAACTACTAATTAACAGGATAATTCAATCACTTCAGTTCTAGCGTGCTTACGAAAGTATTGGTTATTGATTGGCAAGATGGCTGCTTCTCATGCTTTTGGCGGGCCAATAGTACTTCGCTTTCTCGGGCTCAATTTGGTATTGAGGGGCTATCTGGGGTTATTCATTGTGGAAAAGCGCCAAGTGGTGAAAGGAAAGCGATAACGTATTAACGGTTGAATAGTGACGTTCTTTCGTTTCATAAGTAACACATTGATTCGCGAAATCGAAAGTTTTTATGCAATAGTTCTTACAGTTTAACGAATTAATTTTTGGAATACCTTGTCTCTCGTTTTATCTCTCTTTTTCTCTCGCCTTCTCTATATATGCACATCCCTCTTCAAATTCACGTTTGGCGCCAATTTCAGTATTCTTCCATAATCCTCTATACAGTTCTTACCAGTGTTTACGTTCAAGTTGGTAATTCCATGGTTGTATTTTTTGTCCGCATTGATATTTTCCAATTTCGTAATGAAACAAGTATTTTAGGTGTGTTTTTATGCTGAGTTACATGGACAGTGTGTTCACTCAAATGCGTACGAATGTAAGAAAATAACGATTGAGGAAAATCACGCGCACGTGCCAATTAGTAGGTTATACACACAAGATTGGAAAATAAATGGGCTGGATACTTTCGAAATTGATGCTATTTGGTGTAATGGAAAATCGCTCATTGTCCTGTGGTGATTCAAGAAAAAAGGAGAACATCGAATCACCAAAATCGAACGATCAATTGCCCCAATCAAACAAACAACGAGTTAATGGTTCGGACAGTTCTATGGCCCCCACATGTTTAAACTCAAACTGGGAGAAATTTCGGAACGTGGTCACCGAACAAGATGCCGTACGAAAACATCCAAAACGTCAGCATCCTCCTGGAAAACCTTGGAGAGCTAATCACAAAACACCAAGAGTGCCCCTTCCAGAAAATCAAAACCCTGTAACGATCTTTTTTTTTTTATTGCGAATATATAATTTTCCAGAGAAATTTAGAATATTAAGCTTGCATCGAATCAAAACAAAGATGGACTTGGAACTTCAAAATCAAATTAAGATGTATATTGGTATTTTTGCAAAGTTTCAAGTACTATTACAGGCTCGCTTCTTATTCTTTCGCTATTTATATTTTTTCTATTTGTCTGATAAATTTAAATACAAAAAATATTGATGAAACTTGCAGAACGACACGCTACTGAAAAATAATTGTTATAAACAAACCCTAAATCGCTTAACAAATATTGAAAGAAAAATCGTAATACTCTGCTGCAAATATATAATACTGAGTGTATTTCAGGCTGGGAACGCCGGAAATGTATTCGAGAATAAAGATGATTCTGTCCAGGAGGCGAAGTTGACAAAGCATGTATCGATGGATTGCGAAATGGTTGGAATAGGCGACGGAACGGAGAGTATGTTGGCTCGAGTATCGCTAGTTAATCGTCATGGAATTTGCGTCTACGACAAATACGTAAAACCGACAGAAGAGGTTCGTGACTACAGAACGGCGGTAAGCGGCATACGTCCGCACCATTTGATAAAAGGCGAAGACTTCAAGCTGGTACAATCGGAAGTCTCGGCAATTCTGAAAGGGAGAATTTTGATTGGACACGCGCTTAAGAACGATCTGAACGTATTGTTTCTGTCGCATCCTAAGAGACATCTGCGCGACACTTCGCGCTACAAACCATTCAGACAGGTAGCGCAGGGTTGTACTCCAAGTTTGAAGAAATTGGCGACACAATTATTGGGTATCGATATACAGAGAGGAGAGCACAACTCGATCGAGGACGCGAGAACGGCTATGCAGTTGTACGTTTTGTATAAGGCACAGTGGGAGATGCACTTATCATCGTGAAAGGATAACAACGTTGCATTAAATCTAAAACAAAAAGCCGTCAATAAGGTCCTCTTTAAAAAAGATATCGCATTAATTACCATTCACGGAGCGACCTAGTTCCATATCTCACGGTAAAAAAAAATTGCTTGAAGCTCGATAATCAAAGTATACGAAAAACAACCTGTCTTCTCTGCCCCTAAATAATTAAACAGGTGCGTTATTCGTTGTTTAAAAGAGCTTCATGTACATAATTGACCATTAATGTTTATGCACAGTACGTGTTATTTCATAACTGTTACATATGGATAATAAAGTTAATTTTTCCGATAATCGGCTTCTACTTCAATAATTTCTCATAAAAATACCCGAAAGTTGTATATATTTTTTCAATTAAATTTTCATTTTTGAGTTTTCTCGCACGTAGGAGTTACGGTATTAGGCCTTGTATGGTCTCAAGGAGAAACAACGGAGAGAGACGACGCCGGGGAGTCGATTGTGAGAATGTTTGGATTCTGCAATCTACAATCCATACAGGGTGGGTCGAAGGTTGATCATCTCGTTCTTTAAAAATTGATCAGACGGAGACAGAGAGAAAGAGGAAAAACTCGTCGGGCGATTCTTATTCGTGGACAAAAGCCATACGAACTGTCTCGACCTCGTTATCGTCCTATCGGACTAACAGTTTCGAATAAATACTCTTGCATCGCTCTACGCCAGTCAATGTTCGAAATATTTCTCATTCGTTCATCGTGTACGTTTATTATTTCGCGGAAAAACTCGTAAGTTCAAATCTCCAGCACTAAAACGGGATTCTTATTCTCAGATTTCTTCAAGGTCGACGACTTGGCTACGATTACGCAATCTCGTAGATTCACTGATAGTTTGTAGATTTCGTTTCCTTATCACAAACTGGTACATAAGCGATTCATGTTTTCAATTCAATATCGGTGGTTCGTTATCTATAAAAAGTAGAAAACAAGGAAAATATCAACGAAATACAGGCTATTAAAAGTTCCATGACCGCAAGGGACTATTATACTATTAACAATGATTGCGAAACAGACTCGAGAGATCTGGAGAGGCAACTTTGCCCCTTGAAAGTCTCGTTTTAATGGGGAAACCGAGCGCGTTCTCCGGATAATATTGCTGATACGAGAAAGCGGTGATTAAGTCGTTCCCGAGACGTTATATTTTTCAACTCTCGAACATTTCACTTTTGTGGTATCTGTTCAGCGACAGGCCCCATTTAGTACATCGTCTCGAAAGTCGATAGATCTTACACACGTGGACGTATTTTTCTACAGCTGCTTGGGATATTTCTTTTTTCAGAGCCAACAGCTGGTTACTTCTTCGTCGAAATTATTCAAAGTGGGCGTTATTCGAAATTAGAACGAGGAACGTGTTGGAAGAAAAGAAAATCGTAGAAACATACCATGCGTGTCGCTGTGATTGGTGCGGGTGGTGCAGGTCTTGCAGCCCTTCGACATTGCACCGATGCTCTAGCGAGGAAGGATGCTTCTGGTGATGATAAACATTCTCACAGAATCACCGAGGTAGTATGCTTTGAGAAGACCGACGAGATAGGTGGTACTTGGGTTTACACGACAAAAACCGGACTCGATCGTTATGGCTTGCCCATTCACTCGAGTATGTACGACAGTCTGAGGTAAATATTAAACTGGAAAGTACTTTCGACTTGATTAAATTCGCTACTAGGCATTCCTGGATTACATATTATTTATTTCGCAGGACGAATCTTCCGAAGGAAGTGATGGGCTACCCAGGTTTTCCCATACCCAGTGACGACTCGAGAAGCTATCTGACGCGTACAGAAATACTCAACTTTCTTAATCAGTACTGTGATCATTTTAAACTTAGAGGACACATACGAGTAAGTGGTGTATCGCTTATAGTTACAGTTGATTTCTTCATACTCATTAGTTTAACTTGATTTTGTGCAGTTTCATCACAACGTCGAGTCGATAGAGCCACTTCCGGTCTCTGAAACTACCGGAAGTAAAGGAACAACCAGAAAATGGTCGGTCAAGATCAGAGACTTGACGAAGAAGGAAACGTTGAAGGAAGAAACGTTCGATGCCGTGATGGTGTGCAACGGTCATTATTTCGAGCCGAGTATACCGTCCGTAAAAGGTCACGATATCTTCAAAGGTCGACAGCTTCACAGTCACGACTATCGCGTTCCAGATGTCTTCGAGAATAAAACCGTGGTTGTTCTAGGCGCTGGACCTTCAGGTATTAAGCTTCCGTTCGTTTATTCCGTCGATTATTTTTATCGAAACGTATTGGATACTTGCTCGTGCTTTCTCTATTTTCAAATTTTTTTTTCGCTTATGTCCGACCAGGTATGGACCTGGCGTTGGAAATATCGAAAAAAGCTAAACGAGTTATTCTCAGTCATCACAACAGGGATCCCATACACACAGTATTCCCGTCCAACGTTGTTCAAGTAACGATCCATTGTCTCGTCACCAATATATAATAATGCTAAAGTTTATCGACTGAAAAATCATTAATATTATTTCTTTTCGTATCTGACTTTTTCACGAAGAAACCCGATGTGGTAGAGTTAACGCAGAATGGAATCATCTACTCGGATGGCACGAGTGAATCAGTCGATACTGTTTTTTATTGTACAGGTAATGAAAATTCCCTGCATTTTATGAGTATAATCTCCAACGCGTTAATTCACAAATAAATAACGTATTTTTTTATTTCCCTCGAAGGCTACAGATACAGTTTTCCGTTTCTCGCCAAAAGTTGCGGTGTAAAGGTTGATTCTAATATGGTTACACCATTATGGAAACATCTCGTGTCCATAGAAAACCCAACTCTGTGTCTGGTCGGCTTGCCTTATTACGTGTGCGCATTTAGCATGTTCGATCTGCAGGTAAGCCCCACATCGTCTTCTACGCGAATTTCATTAAGTCAGATCGACAAAAATTCACCGTTGATTAATATCGTCTTAGGTACGTTTCGTATTGAAATTCTTGCTCGGTGAGAAAACTCTACCTCCCAAGGAAGGTATGCTCGCCGAGGAAGCTACAGAGTTCGCGAGAAAGAAGAGCCAGGGTCTTGAGAAGCGTCATTTTCATATGATGGGACCTGAGCAAGGACGATACTACGACGATCTTGCGAACGTCGCTAATGTGACGCCTCTACCGCCCGTTCTTACGAAATTACACAATGAAAGTAGCACCCGATTCCTCGACGATCTTGTTCATTACAGGGAAGATCGGTATCAAATTTTGGACGATCGTAATTTCGTTCATCTACAATAACTAAAAGAAAGAACACGGTGTGTTTGGACGATGAGACCGAGTAAATACACCGGAAGATGATTTTCATCGATATATTTTTTCGAAATAATTGAATAATCTACAATTTAAGATAGATAAAATACAATATTGTTTTTGTTTATGATGATGCCACTTATCTTTGTCGATCAAATAGTACAATAAAGCGAGTGGTAGACACTATTATCCGTTACTACGAGATATATCGATCATTATCTTTATTCACTTATTTATATATATATAATATATATATTTATATATATATATATACAGCTTTGTCCTTTCGTTTTTTCTTCGTGTATTATTCATGATGATTTATGTTCAGCTAGTAATAAATTATAAACACGTCACTATTATTATGTCGAACTTTTTTGTTTGTTTGTTTGTTTGTTTATATCTCAAACCATAGAAATCTAGAGCTACATCAGATTCTTTAACAACTTGCGGACGACCCTCGCCTTTATCCACGCATCAACCCTCCACTAGGAGCACGCGATATTTTTTACGGTTTCATCGTTGCTATACTAAATACGTTTTTTTCCCTATTATTTACACAAATGCACAGTGAAATTGCAAGATTTTGTTATTGATTTACGATTTCTGTTTGTTTGTTGTTGTTGTTCTTTTGTTTAAATAGATAAACACGTCTCTCGTATGCCGAAGACAATTTGATAAAACAATGAATTATGTCACACAATTATATCTAGCTATGGAAAACCACAGCCGACTGTTTTTCTCCGTTCGAGATACCGAGGGGCAATCGATGAAAACCCATATATGTCCATGTGGTATTGAAACGAAGCGGGCAATCGATTGTGCTGAAAGTTAATACGTTCTGTTTTTTTTCTTGTTTTCTTATTTTTTTACAACTTCGTTTCACAGATTTATGAAGAAACGAGGAGGAAAATGAGAAAATATCCACTTACTACAAAGACTCGATAGAGTTTCACGCGTGCGAATCAAATTCACGTTCGCGCGATTCACAATCTCAGAACTATGTCCTCGATTATAATATTATTATAAAACCTTGACCGCCACTTTTGCGTAAATTTCGGATACGAGCACAAATTAAAGATTGTACTATCGTCTCCGAGGCATGGAGGGAGAAAACAAAAGTTTTTTTTTTCGTTTCCCGGTTATAAATGAAGATGCAGGCACGGTAGGAATGCTGGCCTTTTGTCGAGCGAATCGATAGAATCTTTTTTTTTTTTTTCGTCTTCTCTCAAACGCGAGATCCCACATTACGGATTCTTCTATCGTCTATATAATTCTGACATCCACCATTATGCTCAATAGTTTCACCGTATAAACCGACACGACTCGATCGTCGTAAATTCGACAAGGTTCACAGCGAGTTCGATGCACTGAGTGTTTTTTGTTTTTTTTTTGTTTTTTTTTCATACATAAAATAGAAACACGACTTATCAATGTGGGGTCAGACGAAACTGTACGAACATCAGCTGCGCGATAATCAACGAGCACACGTTATTTCTTTACTTTTTCTTCTTTACACAATAGTCACTAAATAATACGAAGTACTTTACGTGCGATTTTTTTTTCGTTTTTTGTTTTGTTTTGTTTCATCTTGGTTTCGTATGCTGGTTTCTCTTCGATTAAATTGTAGAAAGGAAGGCATTCAATTATCGTTAAGTGGCAAGCGACTGATTATAGGATACCATATGTGAACAAATCGACGGATCAAAGGGGCAGAAAAAAGAAAACACACAATACGCTCATTCGTCAATGAAATTACTCGAGCACCCTGCTATATACGACGAACGACGCAAAAAATCGATTCGATTTCGTGTTGTGACCTTTCTTTTTATATTGCAGCAAGTAGGAAGATGTAAATGAAATAGTAATACGTGTGGCATACAACTCTTTCGTACGAAGACAAACTTGGGAGCCGCACATTCGTCACTCGTTTCTTTTTCGTTTAATTGTTTTTTCTTCTTCTTTTCGTTTGTTTTTATCGAGGCTCCCGTTGTTACATGCATTCGGGAAGAACTAAAAGCTATAGTACAAACTGCATACGTTCCTCGCTGTTGTCGTTCAGCGCTCAAATTTTTAATGTACATTGTAATGTATGTGTTTTTCTTGTTTCTTCTTCTCGATAATAACGCATGCGTTTTGTCTCTTTGACCCATTTACCGAACATTCAAGAACAACGACACGAACGGCGGGCATTTTACGCGCACGCCGTTTGTCGAGGGAAAGAAAAAAAAAAGAAAAAAAAATCAGTAAAAGAAATTGGTCGTCGGATCATTTCGCCGAGCGTGAACTTTCGTCTTTATGTACAGTACCACGTGATAGTGGCCGTGGTTTTAAAAAAAAGATCGATTCGACTAACTTGTTGCAGGCGATTCGACTCGCCGCATACGATCGAGGGAAGAATTGGGCCGAGCACAAAGGTGAGGCGCGAATTTTGCGCTACAAACGATCGATGACGCACTCGAGGACGGTCGTGAGGAAGGAACACTAGGAGTTTGCGTTTGGCGGTGGAGGCCTCCGGTCGTACTCCCTTCTGTAATCTTTATTCGGCCGCCAATCGCTCGGATATCCCTCACTGGGATAGCCTCGACCGCGAAAATGACCGGTAGGGATTTCGGCCGAAGGATAACCACCACCAGTCCCACCAGCGTTGCTATAGCCACCACCCGGAGCACCGTAGCCACCATATCCGCTCGGCGGACCCGTTGGGTATCTGTAGTACTCGCTACAATAATGAAAAAAAAACGATGTAATTCATAAACTTTGATATACCAACGGCTCAAACGATTCTATTACTCACTTTCGTTTGTCATTTATGTGCATTCCTCGATCACGATCGCGCTCTCTGTCTCGATCCCTATCGCGATGATAACCACCGGACATCCTACCGTAAGAGTCAAATCTTTCTCGTTTGTGTTCGGCGAACCTGTTTTAAAAATTGGTGTCGTACGAATACAAATATTTCAATGAGATAAAAAAGTTGAAAAAATTGAATGTTTTTTTCTGAGAAGTGGACAGAAATTATTCACAGTCAACTTTCAATATTCGAGGCTATTTCGTTGTCGTCCGATATTCTTATGGAACAATTATGAAAGAAAGTTAAGAAATATACCTGCTATCTCTCGGATCTCTCACGTCCCTGGGTAACCAGTGATCTTCCTCACGGCTACCGCTGTAATGACCTCCAACGGCGTATCCCCCGCTGTCCCGTCGAATTCTCTCGTCTTTCGCTCCGGCCAACCTGTCCACCGTCCTTTCGCCATGATTTCTTTCTCTCTCCCTGTCTCTGTCCCGATCTCGTTCGCGTTTGCCCTCCTTGTGCTTCGATTCTTTGGGCTCTTTGTGCCTAGGGGTATCGACGCTATTGCTGATACTCGAAGTGGAATTCGGCGTCGAAACGAGAGGTGTTATAGTTAGACCACCGATCGTCACACCCGCCGGATTTCCGCTGTTAACAGCGGCGATCACGCTCGACGCAGCGACGTGTTTTTTGCTCGGAATGCTGTTCGAATTTTCCTCAACTTCTTCAACTCGACGTTTTCCCGATCTCGCCTCTTTGCCGCTCGTTTCACCGCTGTGCTTTTCCGTGTGCTTGTCGTGGGTTTTTTCCGTGTGTTTCTTGGAGTGAGAGGGTTCCTCTCGTTTCTCGGGACTCAAGGACGGCCCGGTTCCATCCTCGCCCGTTCTCATCGCGTGTTTGTACAATTTGTAGAGTTTCTTCGCGTCGAAGACCGTAAATTTCGAGACGAAGTACCAAAGATTACTGCGCCATTCTTTTATTTGCTCGGGATCTTTGTACACCGAGAGGCACGTGTTTATTTGATTACCGATCTGTATGAGATACTGGCGAGTACGATCGAGTTGATCAGCCTCGCTCAACGCTTCTTCCGGTTTGTCCAGGGCTTTGAGGGCTTTTTTAACAGGTCGCATTTTTTCCTTGCACTCGTTGAATATCGAAGGATCCAGGCCACCGAGAACGTCGAGAGCTCGAGGCTCGTTGTTCGCCGTGAAGTGCATCGGTCCAACCGCCTGTTTGTTCTTCTTATTCTTCTTTCCCTCTTTCTTCTCTCGCTTCATTTTCTTCTCCTTTTTTCGTTCGTCTATAGCACCGTCGCTCTCCTCCTTGACTTCTTTCTTCACGACGACTTCGTCCTCCTTCTTAACCGGTTTTTCAATTTTGGGCTTTGGCTTTTTGTTCTCATCGGCCGAACTGTCGTCCTCGATAATTTCTTTCGTTATCGCAGTTTTTATCTCCTTCGGTTTTCTCGGCTTTCTAACTCGCGTTACGCCCAATTTTGCGTCAATCTGTTTTTTCAAAACCTTGAGCAGATACTCGGCACGTGCGTTCAATTGCTTCATCTGTGGTTTCGTGTCGTTCGGTAAGATTTTATCAACGAGCTTCAGACTAGCGTCCATCTTGATCGCTTCCCAGGAGCCCATACCGTGAGCGTAAATTCCTCGGAGAAGCCTCGAGTCGTCCTCCGTATTCCATTCACAGTCGAAATTAGCCGCTTTGAGCTTCGACTCGATGTGCCAATTGGCGCGTTGTTCCGGATCCGCCGGAAGTGCCAGATCGAGAGGTTCGAGCTCTTTCATCGCTGCCGACAGAGATTTAGCGTTCACCATAACTCCGCCAACTTTGAAAGTAGGCCCTTTGCCTCTTTTTCGTCCTTTGCCCTCTTTCGCGGGTTTCTCCTCTTCGTCACCTGCCTTATTTTCCTTTGCCATACACTCGAATTCGGCTATGCAAGTTTCGCATCTAGTTCCCAATTGTTCCGCGAGCCATCGCAATTCCGTCAGTGGTTTTTCCTGAAGCTCGGCATCGGCAGCAATATCGTCTAATCTCTTAATCGGTGCGGGGAATTTTTTGTAACTTCTTACGAAACGTCGAATCTCCACGTCGGTAAA
This sequence comes from Netelia virgata, assembly GCA_951802705.1. NCBI lineage: Eukaryota > Metazoa > Arthropoda > Insecta > Hymenoptera > Ichneumonidae > Netelia > Netelia virgata. The sequence continues at coordinate 9,206,220 of OX637865.1, forward strand.
GCTTTTCACGATTTCACGGGGCAAAACTCGCGGCCTTCCTCGCTTCTTAGGCCTCTCGTCGTCGGACCCTTCTGCTTCGCTACCCGTTTCCTCCGCATCATCGCTATCGTCCGTTTGCATTTTTCTACGTTTTCTCCCGCGCTCTTCGCGTCCTCCGTCGCCACTCTGATTCAATTGCTGCAACGTCTTGCGACTTCTTGGTGGTAAATAAAGATCCTCCATTTCTTTCGATTTTTCATTTTCCTCGACCTTCTTCCGAATGTTTTCCGGTATTATTTCTGCCCAGTCTTTGCTCTCGTCGTCGTTATCGACCGTTTGAGCGACCGGCTCGGCTTCTTCCTCGAATGCGGCGAAACTCGCGACCTTGAAAGCAGAGAGAAGCTCGTCACCGACCGTCGTCGGAGCTTCGTCTCGGGTCTCGGCACGACGAAGAATTTCATCGATATCGCAAGTCGGCTCCTCGTCACCGTCCTCCTCGTCCTTGAACAATTCTTCAGCCCCGAATTTCAAGATCGCGTTCAGATCTTCCTTGTTAAAAGGATTGTTATTCGTGCCAGGACTTTTTTTGTCGAGTACCGTCCGGCCCGTCGTGTCCATTCTTTGTATGACCAAATGATCGAGCACCATTTTTTGCTTCGCGCGTTCCACGATCTCCTCTTCGACGGAATTCTTCGTTACCAGACGATAAATATTAACTTGATTTTTCTGGCCGATGCGATGCGCTCGCGCTTGAGCCTGTAGATCGTTCTGTGGATTCCAGTCGGAATCGAAAATAATAACTGTGTCGGCAGTTGCGAGATTTATTCCAAGACCACCGGCTCGTGTGGACAGTAAAAAGCAAAAGTCGGTCGAACCATCCGCATTGAAATGATCCAACGCTTGTTTCCTGAGCTCACCCTTTATACTACCGTCGAGTCTCTGAAATGGGAAATGCCTCTTCTGCAAATATTCGCTGAGAATATCGAGCATCCTGACCATTTGACTGAAGATCAAAACTCTGTGCCCAGTTTCGCGCAATCTTACGAGGAGCTTGTCGAGAAGAACGAGCTTTCCCGAACCCCGTATTATCTGCTGAAGATAATCCTCGTTGGATTCTTTTCTGTCGCCCTCCATCGGTTTTGTAAGGAAGGCATGATTGCAACATTTTTTCAATTCAATGACTATATTGATGAAAGTCATCGTCGAGCCTTTGACGCCTTTTCGAAGAGCGTTGTAATTTTTGGTCAATATCCATTTATAGTATTGTTTCTGTAGCGAGGTCATCTCGACGCGTAATATCTGCTCGACCTTTGCGGGTAAAGATTTTTCGACATCTTTCTTGACTCGCCGGAGTATAAACGGTTCGAGCTGTTTATGCAACTTGGAGTAACCTTTTTGCGCGGCATTATCGTGCTCTTTCTCAAATTCTTCCCACGTATTGAACTTATTCGGCATTATAAAGTGCAGAAGAGCCCACAATTCTTTCAAGCTATTCTGCAAGGGTGTACCGGTTATTAATAACCGATGATTGGTGTGAAATTCCGTGAGTGCTTTGTACAGTAGTGAATCGTCGTTTTTCAAGCGATGCGCCTCGTCGACTAGAAGTACCGCCCAGTTCAAGGCACCCAAAAGGGCCTTGTCCTTCAGTACGATTTCGTAAGTCGTCAATATCGCATTGAACTTGAGCCTCTTTGAGCTGTAACACCATTCGAATTCCCGTATAACATTGCGCGACGTTACGTCACCGAGATACGTGACGAAGTTGAGATCGGGTGCCCATTGAGCCATCTCGCGCTGCCAGGAAGTCATTGTCGAGAGAGGTACGACGAGTAGGAATGGTCCGTGAAGTTGATGAGTGTGAAATAAGTAATAGAGGAAGCATATCGTTTGTATAGTTTTTCCTAATCCCATCTCGTCGGCAAGTATGACACTGTTCTCCTTGCACCAAGAGTGTATCATCCAATTAAGACCATCCATCTGATAATCCCTGAGGATGAGTTCCTTTCCCCGTCCCATGTACTCCGGTTGTCCTTTAACTTGATGAAACTTTGGCCTCGATCGCAATACTTTGCAATGCTTGCTGGGCGTTCTTTTCGAATCTTCCCTGTCGCGAAATTCTTTTATCTTCTCCGGCCATTTGCGTACTATCAGAGCTCCGTCCTCCCACGTAGAATCGGCGTACGGCAAACTCTCCCACTTGCAGTAATAATCAGGATGATCGGAATCGGGCTTGTTGTACTCGGCTAAAATCGCAAAATATATTTCCATTTTTCTTTCGCTCACTCCCCCAGCACGTATATTTCATCGAAACTTACCTATAATTCTTTCTACATTGTTATAACTCTTTAGAAGTTCCTGCTGCAGTTCTAACTGACACTCGAAGTAATCTATATCCTCGGGACCCGCGTAATCTCTCCATTGTTGTATCTCTCTCTCGCGTTTAATAAAATTATCTAGTTTCTTCAATCCTTTCACCTGTCGATGAATTGTATTCTTTTTTATTTCACGGCAATAGAATTATTATTTAACGACTATTTATTAAGAAAATTTGGTAATTTATTTTTCTTCGATGATAATTAAGTCGGTGATAATCAAGTCGTTGAATTTTAATTAATCATACCTTTTGAGCCTTTAACGATTCCTCCGATTCCCACGTATTGTGTATGTGAGACCAGCCTTTCCATTTAATCAGGTACTGCATTTCGCTCTCGTCTGGATTCAAATCCTTCGGATTCGGGTCGCCGTTCTCCTCGACAGCGTACACGGTCGTAACGTTACCCGTGACTGGAAAATATTATAGTTCTCAATGATAAATGATCGTTCGTAGGACGATGACAATCGAATCTATGACAAAGACAATAACCTCCTTTCTTCCCGGTTCTTTGTGCAATAATACGCTCGATAGTTTCGGCATTATCGGGTTCCGTTGGCTCAGCGGTGGCTTCGTCGACCTCGACCAAATCCTCGCTGTCCGTACCTACGTCGCTTTGCTCTTTATAGCTTACGTTTGTGCCAGATCGTCTGGTGGCTTGTCTATAAAAATATCGTACAACAATTTGTAATGATTAAAAAATCCTTGATTCATCTGATTTCGTGAGCGAGCATTTCTTCCCCCTCACCTCCTGTTGTCGTCACTATCAAACGAAGAATTGTCCGACGACTCGGAAACTCTCTTTTTGCGTGGACGAGCGATCTCCTTGATTTTTTGTGCCGCACGACGATTAATCGATTTACTCGGTGGCGGTGGTGGTTGTCTCCGGCTGTCCAAATCATCCGATTCCGAACCCGAACTTGCGGAATTCCACGAATTATGGGAACTACGAATGACAAAAATTGTGTGAACCTTTCGCTTTATCGCTTCGAGCCTTTTTAAGTGAAACTCGTGAAGAAAAATAAAGTAGGAATGTGTTCTAAAAGTGCGTGTTGCAATAGTGAAAACTTTTTGTACTCTTCTAAGTGTTTGTGATAACGAATTAACGAATAATAAAAGAGAAAAAAAACACCTTCAATCAGTTTTCCTACAGTAATAAAAGCTCAACGCGAAGCGCTGTAAAATAAAGAATGAAATGTAAAACAAAAGGCATTGTTACGACTGTTGTTAACACATGAGTTGTTTTATAAGAAAAACTTCAATTAACGTAGAAGTCGAAAATACGTAATTATCGAATAATCTCGATCGACGAGACCAGGAAACAAAAACAAACAAAAAATAAATACAAAGGAAAACAATATTAACTCCGGATAAATCCTGGAAGAGAAGAGACTAGGACGAGACCGTCTTGACCCACGTACTTACCTTTTTTTCTTAAACTTTTTCCTCCCATCGGAGTTAAGTTCTTGTGGCGCTGCTAATCGTTCGGGTTCTTTTCTCGACCTTCCGGATCTCCTGATCCCGTAGATATCGGGATTCTCGTCCCATTCACGGCTAGATTCGCTCTTATGTCTACGCTTTGGTTCTGTGCTGTGATTCGGGCTTTTGTTCTGAAAGCTATCGCTGTGTGCAGGTGCATCGGATTTTTCGGATTTGTCCGAATCCGAACCTGTCGCCGAACCAGAGCCACTTGACGAGGAAGAGTCACTGCGATCACGCAGATGGACAACACGATGATTTTTATTCTCGTATTTTCAATTCACATAAGATTTTTTTTTTGTCTTTTTTGCTTTCTTTCTTTCTTTGCAGTACCTTGAAACATATTTACAAATATTTCTTCGAGCGCCGATTGAAATTTTCATTCGCGCAGCAATGGTTAACTATCGAATGTTATCTTCAAAGTCCTTTTATCCGTTAATATGGTTCAAGGCTCTACCGCAGTACAGCAACAGATTCGTTCTACGCAGGATATTATAATTTGTGCGATATATGAAAAAAATTGTATTGCGACTTATAAGATACAATGAATTTACATTTAATGTACGTGAACTCGAATTTATCGCAATATAGACAACGTAGTGACGAATACGAGATTCAAAACAATTGCCAAGGGAGAATGACCTCTAGGAAATCATGAAAATTTTAAATGTTAAACGGTTAAAAAAAAATCAGCAAGACGACATTAGTGCTGTTATTTAAGCCTCGGAGGTACAAATGGAGGAACGAAACGAAAAAAAAATCGTATTACAACACAAACTCCTTGAGATCCGAGAAAGCTCTCATCGATCGTCGCAACTCAGCGTTGTAAAATAAATTGTTCTTTTTATTTTACGAAATACCTACCTATCGCTTCCGGAACCTGATCCAGAATTACTTCCCGAAGAGCTACTATCGCTCTTGCTCTCATTGTCAGAATCTGAGCCAGATTCCTTCGCGGACTCGGATTCTGGTTTCTGAAATTGCAATCAACGAATTAAGCATCGAGGAACGACGAGAGAAATATGTCTTAGCGTACGTTGTTGTTTGGAATAAATCGATCTGAGATTCACGTTTTGCCACAAGATTTTTTATTGTTTTGCATCATCGCAAAAAGTTCGACAATGTACGACACGATCGATTCGAAGATAAGCACGAAGATTTCGTATTTTCGAAGCGATGCCAAGCACGACCACCATTTTGTCGACCGGTTTCGCCATCTTGAAGAGAAGTGTATGATCCGATAGTTTTATGATTTGCAGGAAAAATGTAGCTGACTACCATTATCGTTGCCAGACTTTGTCCTACCGACGCTTGGTTATTACAATCTTGAATACTTAAAATCGTCGTTTGTTCTGATATTTATTAAAACGGCGCAATTAACAACAGGTAAAGGTAATATCATAAATGATGATCTTGCTTCGATGATGCTCAAAACACGTTTATTTTATTATATTCAAATGTACAGTAATTTTTATAGTAGCTGGAATCGTACGATGGATAATGAAAAAAAAGAAAGAAAAAAAAAATATTAATCGTAACAAATCTGTAAGGTCTCAAGGGTTGTGTAAAACGCTGTGCTCTCCGTCTCTTGCTGAAAGTTGTACTTCCAGGAAATGTAAATCGCTAATCTTATACATCTGTATGGAAGGAACAAATTTGAGAGAAGAACTTCTATGAGTAATAATAAAAAATCACGGACGAACAATGGGAATTAAATTTAAGGAAGAAAAACTTGATGATACGAGCCTGACATCCAGGTATGAAAGTAAAAATTGCTTATGATGTTAGAAAGAGCTCTTACGAACTGCGCCACGCATTGCTTTTTTACATGAACATGAATAGGACTTAAAACAAAGGTCGATGATACTGTTAAGTTGAAATGACCGAATCAATCAGAGGATTAAACAATTATCATTCGTGTTACGAGGGTGTGCAGCGATGAAAAATGATGCATGAAAACATTAATTGCACTTTATTCATGAAAGACTCGAGTTATGCAGTGTTGTTTCCCATGATTTGTGGCAAACAGCACGTTTCTCAATGCAGCGATATGTTTGTCATGGGCGCAGGACCACAGCAACAGAAATTTATAGAAAGAAAAATTAGTTAAAAGATCTGTAGAAGCAAGAAAGAATGTTTCACAAAAATACTCACAAAGTTCAAAGCAATGTGCTAACTCTGTGATTAAATTGTCGTGCAATGATGTATATTGCATGACAGAAGTGTTGGACACCTATGTGAGAAGATTGCAGAGCAAACTTTAAGCTCAATTTGTGAAAATGGGTCTATCACCAATTCTTGAATATGTGTACGACCTGACACAGGAAAATGATGAGGAATAATTTGGAACGATAATCTGGCTGGAACAATGGTGTTTTAAGTTAAAAAAGTCCTGATGAAGTAATGTAAACAAACTTATAGGTTATTAAAAGTCATGAAACTCTGTAATGTTGTGTAAAAACGAGACATCAGGGAGACAAGTTTAGGATATCGAGATGACTATGAGACCCCGCCCAATCGATTGACACACGAATTATCCATTTTGCAATAATAATTTATATTTTATGTAGGGTTTTTCGAGGATTCAGTGTACGAAAACGCATGTGGCAACGTGAATTTCTCATATTCCAAACAACACCGTGGCGATATTATTCATTTTTTTTCCTACACAGTAAGACGTCTTTTCTCGCAAAGTTCAACGAAAAGTAACAATTATCGTTGTAATAAACCGACGTAAACTCGCGAAGATTTCAACAATTTTCGAACTCCGACAACTCACCTGCATCGTCCCCGTCTACGCGTCTCACCTAGCTCGATATATCACCCTCGCGAAACACAATTTAGCTCAAACTCAACTTTATTACGATTACACGAGACCACGAAAACGTTATTCAACGATCGTCGTTATTGAGATTCCCGACATCGTACAAAAATATCGAATTTTCACGCACTATATGGTCGCTGGCCCGAGCTTGGCCGCCATTTTATGAACCTCGTCTCGTCTCGTTCTTCGTTCTTTAGTCTTCCCCGGCCGTCCTCTCGCCCGTCTACCCATAATGCAACGCGCGCGCAACCGTTTCCCCGCCGAACCCCACCGCGCCGCGCGCCGACCACGCTAATATATACCTAACACGATTAAACGATACCGACCTCCGCACTGCGTTCCTATATATTTTAGACCCGACGAATCTCAAAATATAAAATGAGATGTTTCTCATGCAAATTCGTAAGGTTGCGAAAAAAAAATCTTGTCCGAAAATTGAATCGACTCCCGTAAGCAATTTTCGCGCACTTTTCCCTACAGCCACATCCACGTTGTTTTCGAATAAAAATATTCACGTTTGCCGATATTGCGTAGAACGAAAAATTTCGTCTTGACTTGCCTGCCATTTTGATTTCTCAAGCAATTTTACCCATAAGCCACCGTTAGCTCATAAATTTCAATATGGATTAATCATAATTTTTTAATTTTTTTTTCACTGAACTAAAATATTTCACGATGAAGTGACTTCTTTTCAAATCGGAGATTGATTTGTCAAAGAATACTGTACTTTCAAGACACGATAAAACACACTTGGACCGCAAAATGAAGAAAATATCTTTAAAATAATACCTTGTTATTTAGGGGCGGGGCAGAGCCTCTCGTTGGTAACAATCGAGATCGTCACGAAAATTATTCAGGGACAGGAGGTACAGTGAAATTCACGTTATTCGATTTCGTTACGTGAAATACATGCTGCCCAGAACGATAAATGTACAGCGAGTGACGTGGGATTACGTCCGAAAAGCGAAGCAGATGACAAACATGCAAACTTTCTTAATCACAAAAACAGAAATAGTGTATAACACAAAATATCTTCGTTACATTCACTCTGTCGCACAGAAAAGTTCACCAGCGAACAAACGTCCGTACACGAGCGTTGCGTTCAAGTATTTTATATTTTTCGTCTGAAATGTGAATAAGGCCAAAGTGCCAGGAGAAAGTTAGCGCCGTCTGGAGTGCAACATCGTAAACCGTCTACAGCACAAACGTATATATACTAGCACTGGCAATTTAGAGCCTCGAGTGGATTTATCAAGCAGTATTGCGACGGCAAATGAAATATTAGTGCAGAAAATTAACCAATGAATGACAAATGAGAACAAGGAGTAAAAAAAAATGTCTCGCTCCGGTGTTGTGCGTACAGATGCTTTTTTATAAACAAAGAAACTTATGTAAAAGTGTCGGGAATGAGAGACGTAAAATATTACCCAAAGACCCTTGGCACATCAACACCGGAAAAGAAGGAGAATCCCAATCGTTCGATATACGACTGTTGCGCCTTTTCCGGTCGCGCATGCTCGCTGCGAACTACTATCGAATATCGAAACATTTTCGCGGGAGTTTCAAATTCACTAAATGTAATCCGATATCGGAATGACGAAAATGGATACAATGCGATAGAGACAAAGTTACATGATTAATCGGATATATGGACTGGTCAATCATACAAAGTATTTCGTTACGCTTCCACGTTGAATAGCATTATGTTCGTTTGTAATCGCCTGTTTACATGAACTGTGCAACGCGATACATTCACTACAACCATGTTTCTTGATCAATCCATTATTAGAAACGCCAATGAAAAAAAGGTGGTTCTAAATAAACGTCGGTTTTATTTTCAGAATCGAAAAAAAATAATAATAATTTTGTATCATGTTCATGAGAAGAAAATAATATATCTACTAACTTGCAAACATTTTCATGAGTCAATTTGTGGTTGAATTATTCAGGATCGGGCGTTTCGACGCTTTCATTTTCCGTCGATGTTTCATCCTCTTTGTCAGCATTTTTCTCCTTCGATCTCGCATCCGGTACCCACAGACCACTATCGATACATCGTTTCATATGAACCTTAGCCTCTTCTTCCGGCATTGCAGCAATCGTCTGTTGCAGCAGTGGAATGTCTTGTGACTCAAAACATTTTTGCAGCGACTGTAAAATATTATAACGGTATTATCACTTGTGTTAAAAATTTCAAAGTTTTGGCATAAAAAGTAGCTCGTGGATTTATGCTCTTTTTACCTCAGGCAGACTCTCGAACACTTCGACAGGATCGAGACCACCAGGTCCAAGACGGCCTAATCGCTCCTCTTCCTCTGCCTCTTTCAATGCTTCTGCAACTTTTTCGGCAGCCCTCTTGCGTATCCGGTCTTTGAAAGCGGCGAGTTCATCATCGAAAGACTTTTTAAACTCTACCTCGGCTATTTGTATTCGTTTGAAGAAAGATCCGACGGAAGCTCTCGGATCTACGTCCAATTGCTTCGATAATTCTAAGATATATTGCATGCATATACATTGATGAGCAACATGATTCATCAAGTGGTGTTTCTGAAAAAAATGAAAATCGTTATGGGCTTTACCAAGTTCAGCATCTTGGTCGTAAACGAATTTATGCAGAAGCTCACCTCTTCCATTTCCAGATTGATGCACCAAATTACCAAATAATTTGCTGTATTCTCGCAAACCAATTCGTGATTTTCTTGCAAGAACTTTGTACTATCGTCGTACCGTTGTAACATGCCAAATTCCTTCAATTTTTTCTCATGTTTCTTCACAAACTCTTTCATCTTCTTTTCTCTAACATCGTCCGGCAAGTTCGACTCGTCTTCCTTTCTTACAGGTTTGGTGTTTATCACTGTTTTAGTGAAACCGGGCTGAGCTATCGTGTCTACATTCCAAGGTGTTAACTTTTCCTTTTTCTTGAGCTCAGTTTCCTTGTCTTTGATTTTCTGTTGCTCCAACTCGAGTTCTTGGATGGCCTTTTTGAGAGGTACCAATTCATCCGTGGTACAAGATACTCTCTCTTGCTTTTCCTCAAGGCTAATAAGTTCTTCTTTTCTCTCTTTCAGCTTTCTTTCCATCCTGAAAATTCAGCATCATATTAACATCTTGGTTCCAGTAAATTTATAGCCGATAAATACATACTCCATTTTCTTTCTCTGGAATTCTTTTTGCTCCCTCTCCTGTTCCTCCATTCTCTCCAGGCGGGCTTGATGCCTCCATCTAAATAAAGATGGAGTATCAATGTTTGGATGAGTATCATCTTCGTCGTCCGAAATCTGAAAATGTTCATATTTTCAATTGCGTTGATCCCGAAATCAATCGGAGTAACGAAGTATTTCATGCGCCAGAAACAGTTTGTTGTTCAAAATGAATCAGAAATATCACGGTCAGAATAAAAATGTAAATTTTGTCTACTGTACTCACGATGTGAGTTTTAAAAGTACAAACTTAACCTTTCGGGTTAAATAAAACAACGTACAAATAGAGAACAAATGAGTTATCAAACGTAGCGCAAAAGCGAGGAGGACGAGCGAAGAACTTTTCTGGAACATTCTTAGCTATATTGAATAGAATAGAGCGGTCAGCGTAGCTTACTTCGATATCCTTCCACTTGCTGTAATCGACCATTTTTTATCAACGTAAATTCACTTTCGATGAAATATTAATTTCACGTATCGAAGCTACGATAACCAGTAATAGATACGTCAAAATGTGTTAGATCTCGGTTCACCGAACGCTCACAGTTTTTGAGATAATAGACATTTGCTTTCGATTGTCAAGTGACGACTTTTTTCATGGCAAAATGGGTGGCGCGGCGAGCGGCACAAACTTTTTCTTCTACTGAAAAGAGATGATAAATCGATTACTGAATATTTCGAGATCCGATTAGTCGATGTTTCCCAAATTCAATTAATCGATATGTGGAGATTCGATTAATCGATGTTTCAAGATTCGGCGCATGTATTCGTTGTTTTCAATTTACGGAGTAACAGAAGAGCACGTGGTCTCCACTAGACATAATTTTGGACACTAAACCGCAGATGTTTGAAACAAAACGATGGCACTGTCGAGAGGTAAGCACAATTGTTAATCTACAATGTTCTATTTACAGATATCGATCATTAAATTTCCGTTGGTTCGATATTAAAAAGAAATGTTTACATCGAACGTTAACCTATTTCACAGAATTAACGCGCAGACTGCGGATCGAAGACGAGCCACTTTCGAAGCGTTTAAAATTAGCGGAAAATACATTCACGAGTGGAGATTTGCCGATAACACGAAAGGAGGATCTTGTACTGAAATGGCTTTGTCAAGTAGCTGAAAACAACGATGAAAACGTTGTTTGGCAGACATTAGAGCGATGTCTCAAATTCAAGAACATTTCTGGTCACATTATTCTCAAGTCGGACATCAAGCAGTTACTGCTCAAAACATTGATCACAAAATTGAGCTGTTCCAACGGCAGTCAACTCGATGATGTTCTCGATTGTTGCGAAATGGTTTTTGCTAGTCGAGAGATACACCAGTACTTTCAATCCGACTTATCATATTTGAGCAATTTGATGAAGTCACTTTTTGCGCTAGTTTTGATAGCGCACAAATCCGTAAGTTCGGAGGTACCATTAGAGTTGGAAACAAACGATCGTCTTTCTCGTTCGTACAGGTGTGTTGTAAGCTCAATGGAATGTTTCGTAACATGTTATAAACAATCTATGAAGAAAGAAGATTTCACACATACCTTTGTGAGCAACATTTTGTATCCTGTGTGCGAACTGGTCGACAACACTAAAAATGATAAACTCGGTGCTGAGATTTACAAATGCACGCAACAAACGATCTTTGGAAAATCACGATATTCTCAGTTCAAGGAATTCGATGGCAAAGATGAGAACAATATTGTTAAACGAGTATTTGCGGAGTTGAAAAAAAAAGCTGCGCTATACAATGAGGATGTTACTTTGGTTGTATTTGTATACGTGTTTCGAGCCGCTGTTGCTGCATACAAAGCTGATTCAGGTACAATCGATGCAATTTTTCGAAATCTTGTCGATTCGGCTGCTGATGCTAGAATAAAAGTTCTTGTGGGTCTGCGCAACCATTTAACGAACATAACGTTCGATTACCAAAACAAAATTGGTGAGAAGACCCTGTTCGAGTTTTTGCAGAATTTTATTGATGAAATACTCTCGTCGAATCGCTTGAGATCGATGGATTACCAGGCACTTGGTGCTATTGCGATATTGAATCCTCTAATTATCGAGACGAGGATTCAACTTATTCTCAGGAAAATTCTTTTGGAGACAAGAGAAGCGAAAAGTGAAAGTGATTCATATCGCGATTTAATGATCGTTTTATTAAATGCCGGAGTTCGTCTGAGAAGAGAACAAAAATTAGTTCCATGGATCCTCAAGGCAATTGAGGAAATTACTGAAGAACGTAACAACATCGATTTACAGATCGATGCAGTTTTTCCAACAGATTTTAAAAATCAGTTTAGTAAATCTGTGGGCAATATGACAAGTATGCAAACAATAGGTGTATTTAGAACATTGATATTTCATCTCAATAATTGCATCGAAACCTTGTCAAAAGATAAAAGTAAGTTTTCACGAAACTGTGTTCTTATAATGTACGGATCATATGTAATTGTAAAAAATGTCCTATATCAGATATCGCAAGTTTTCGACTTCAAGCCAATGTCGACCTTATGGCGGCGTATTTTGATGGAGTACGAATATTTGATCATTCCATGCCAATATCGGGGCAAAACAAATTTGTCCAAGGCTTGGAAGATCTTGGACAATCACTTTCAATTTTTACCGAAAACTTATTGAAAATTAAACGGAATAAAAAAATGATTGCTGCACTTTTGACGCTTGTATGGTACTGGGATAATATGAACGACTGGATGAAATATTATGTACCCGATGCTGTGATAATAAAGCTCAAATTTCCAATATGCGATGCTCACATGCAACAGCTTGTTGAAAATATTGATAATACCGGATGTAAAAAGGCAATGGTAAGTGCAAAATGTTACTTTGACGCATTAGTGAGGAATTCCATCTCTACGATTAATCAATGATTTTCAGAATAGGATTTTACTCCAGAAAATCGGAAGAAATTTGCAAGAAAAAGAATTTCCCGATTTCTCGAATTTGTTGGATGGCCTGGAAAAATCATGGTCCGTCATAATCGATCAATATCCTCAGATAATATCGTTGATGAATAATTCACAAATCTCTGAACTAGCATCATATCTACTGAATGACGCAAGATCGTCGGAATCTGTGAATAGATTGACCTCCGATAGTATACGAAATGATGAAAGGTTTGTAAAATCTCTGGTCTGCGAGACTCTCGTCGACATAGCGATGAAAGTTAACGAAAGTACGACGAAAAATATCACGAAGCACATCAATGTGGTAAATATTTCATTTAAACTTATAAATTACTCCGACGTAGACGAAATATTTAAAAAAATGTTCACGAATGTAGATAAAGATCTTGGATCGCGGAAAAGTATCAAAAGTATTGAAGGAGATTAAAAAGGAATTCATGGAAAATGAATGGAAATTGATTAGCGAAGAATCAGTTCCTATAGTAGAGAAAAATTTACAAATTCTATTGTGTTTACCATTAAAATATCTTGATTCGTATATGAGAACTCTACTTCTCCTCATTATATACTCGATAAGAAGAGAGTGCGAGGAGAATAATGCCATTGCCGAACTTTGTTCAGAAGTCACGCTGGGTATGTAAAAAAGCTATTGAGTGTTTCGTTCTCATAAGGATATTCAACTCAACAAATTCAATCATATTTCAGATGTTTCGGACAAATTCGATATCGATATAATGGACTATATCAATCCCGACTCATTGGACCACGAATTTACGCGTAATCCATGTATTCAAAGAATCATCGAGTCAACGTTACGAAACTTATCGTCATGGGAAACATTACAAATTTTGATCAAGAAGGCTGAGACGAACGATGAGTCAATGTTGATATTTTTGGAGTGTGTAGAACGAGTTCGGCCAAAATGGAGAAACGATCAAAGAAACATCTTTAAAAAGGCCGAACGAAAAATTATAAAAAAATTAAAGCACGGTATACATGCGGAATTTAAGGATCACAAAGATGTAAAACGATTGACCGTAGCTATAAAGTTTTGTGCGTCATGGGGAGAATTTCCTGATCCTCTCGTCGATGTCACACAATCGACCGTACATCATATTTTTGCTGTAAGTATTCTACGGATATCGATACTGGAATTGTTTGTTCTCAATGAGAATCACGTTCGTTAATTCGGGATTTAAGGATGACCAATTAAAAACCGAGAAACTCGTATCCGAGGCGTTACAATTGGTCGGGGTTATTCTGAAACATCGTCAAACGTTTCAAATGAACGAGCAACTAATTAATAATCTTTGGCCTCACGTTTTAAAAAATCCGATCAAAGATCTCACCGTACCGCTTATAGAGACGGCAGGACCGAAAGCTCTGGCCAAACTATTTACTCTGCTTCATACAGAAACGGTGAGTTTTTCGTTAGTCTCGACTCGGTCCATTAAAATTCTTAGTGTATTAAGCAAAAACGTTGCTCCTTCAACTATCCACAGATTTCAGGACTCGATGCAACGGACAAAGATTCTTTCGCATCGACTCTTATCGTCTGGGATTCCATAACGACCGTTCACATGGGTGGACCTCGTCATAAACTTCGAATCGCCGCGTTGGACAATTTACTGCAAATTCTCCAGATCTCAAAAATCCCAGTAGTTCTGTGGCCAGATGTATTAAAATTGGTGCAGAGTACGTTGTCAGAAGAGTTGCACGTCATAGAAAAAGATATTGATGTTATACTGTTGCTCGCTGGGAGATCATTGAACGAGGCTGAATTATCTGCTTGTGAACACGTTCTCGCGATATGCTCGTCATTGGTGAAATACCACATTGGCTTTATTACCGATCGATTGCCTGTATTACTAGCGTTGTACAGACAACTAGTTAGAATCGTTGTACGCGAATCTCGGAAAGAAATCGATTCATCGAGGGATCGAAAGCTTCGGTGCCTGGTTCTCGACATTGAGAAGTGAGTCTGCAGCATTTAAACAAAAATATTCTTTACAACATTTTATCAAATATTTGTAATGAATGATTTGGACGTTTATTGTAAAAAAATGTATCATTATCGAATTCTTTTAGATTCACGAACTCATTGATAAAATTGAAGAAAGATTTGGCGAGGATAAGCCCCTACGTAATTGCCGATCTCGTTGATATATTTTCGGAAGGTGTAATACCATCTCATGTGAAGGTAATCTAAAAATACACCCGAATCTTTCGATATGGTTTGTAATTGTGTTATTAATTGATTCAGGGAACTTTGGAAGATGTTGTGGGACATTTTTTGAGTATTGCGGATCAGCATGCTATAGCTTTGCTATCACGAACTCTACCAACAGCTACTCAAGAAATATTTAAAACCCTCTATGAAACGTATAATAAATTCTACAAATTCACCGGAAAAATATAGAGAATATTTTTTACAGAATAATAATTGTATCCAAATAGAGTGGTTAATAAAATAAAGGATGTTGTATATGTTTGTTCCCTCGCATCGGCATATTTCTTCACGTTCCAGTGATGACACGAACGGAGCGCCTCATCGCTCGATCCAATGTGTTAAGTGCGTGCGTATGTGTGTAGCGTGCTTGGCTCCGTTATTCTATCCATGTAAGTACTTACGTAGTAGCTCAGCGCGGTTCGAGCATTTTTCATCCTAACGTAATGCGGATCAGAAAGCCTAAAGTTTTCAAAACATTGGATTTAATTTTCATAACTATATTAGGTTCTGGTGGAGGAATTTATATCTGGAAACCAATGTTTGATGAACACTTTCCTAAGAAAACTTCAACTACACCAGCGAAATAAACGGACAAATGGGGTTGGTTAAACACGTTCGTATCCGTAACCTTTTTCGATCATGAACAAAACTAATACAGCGTCGATCTAATCCTTCGATTTACAGGGTTTCCGATATAATGAACAAAAGGAACGTAACCCTAGTCGTAGCAGGGGTGGTTGGGATATGCGGTGCTTTCCTCGCAATGTTCGGCGTGCGGTAAGTCATAACGATAAACGATGATGGTGTCTTCTAAAAATTTTATCCGCAAATCATACTACTTTTTTTTCATTTTTAGAAATCTGAAGTCACGATATGCAACAAGCAAAAGTGAACGATCCGAGCTATTTGGTGACATGGTTTTTGAAATGGAACAGGAACAGGAATCGGGTCAAAAACATTGGACAAATAAAAGTTAAAGTTTTTTGGAAAACCTTGATTCGGTCCGTAGTCGATTAAAATGTTAATACGATTTATGTTCGTTTAGCAATAATTTGTATACAGATATACATAATTGTATATTATTATACTGCATTAAATACATTATTCAACATCTGATATTAATTATACATTCCATATGGATAATTCTGCCATTATCATTGATCTACTTCTTCTCATATCTGCCATTGTAGTAGGGTAGGTACTGTAGTATAAGTTTCCACTCTGTGAAATACATAAGTGCGAGTCCTGCGGTACCACCATAAGTAGCGGCCGATGGAAGCCTGCAACATGGCAAACAATACGTACGAGCTCGGATCATGAACAACTCTATACTTGCATAATGACCATTTTTTAAGAAGAGAGTGTGAAATCGAGATACAATTTTTTTCTCATAATGATTAAGTAACCGGGCGTATAGAGTACAAAAATATCTTGATAATATAGTTACCGACGAAATACATTTTCTCACCATTTCACCGCTATCTCGAGGTGTTTTTTTCCTATGCCACCGAGAACCATTTTTGTAATATTGTTTTTGCGAACGTCAAAGCAATAGCTTAAATTCTTCGACAAATTCGAGGGTGAACAAATCAACAGAGAATGAAAAATTTTCTTGCCGAGTAAATCTCGTCTGCAATGCCACTGAAGAAGAGAATAGTAAAGAGCGACAGCAATATCCAAGATTTTCTCTCGGAACTCCTCTCGGATAATAACAGGAATACTATGTTACCGAGATGGCTTAACATGTCGATACAAAAATCTGAGAGCACAAATGAGCGGGAAGATTCGTAATGCGAGGGTTCAATTGAATCCTCGAAAGATCGAACGGGACGCAATATATATATATATATATCACCACCGACCGTCCGTCGGCAATAGCGGGAAATTTTTAAACACAGTTTAAGGAGGTAGGATAGTGAAAACCGGAATAGACAGACAATCATAAAATTCATGGACATTCTTTGTAATAAAATAAGTCTCCAAGAACGTTTTCAGAATTTTCGACTGCGTATTATCAGAAAAGTTTATCAAAGAAAATTCCGACGTCAACATAACTTCTTATGGATTCCGGGACTTTTAAGCCCGGCGCACACGATGCTTGTTTTGTTAATGGATTGCTTGTTGCTGGCATTTGCTGCTGGGTTCGCTGATGGCTGTGGCGCTGGGTCCCCTGATGGCTCCCTTGGTGGGTTGGCTTCACACGGTGCTTGTTTTGCTGCTGGGTTTGTTGATGGCTGTAGCGTGTATGCGAAGTGACGGTGCCATTAAAGAGAGGAGTATTTCTGCAATAATCGAATTGTACATAAGACGAGTTAAATTTTACAGTCTGATTAGAGGAAAGAAGTGGACCCGACACGGGTAAGTAAAACGATCGTACATTTTTACGGCGTCGTAAGGATTCCCATAATCCTATAATGTTTCTGTACGAAAGTTATAGTACTGCGTGTCCACTCCTGTAAAGAGGTTAGAAGAACTGTTTACTCTACTGTTTACTCTACAGTCCCATGGACGCTCGAGTACAACAAATTATTACGGCTGAAGTAATTCGACGTAGGAGAGCAGCAATTGCCGTGAGGGAAATTCCATAAGGTCTCGAATTTGTAGGCGATAACTTGCCATTCTTCCGGCGATGATGGTAAATTCCATACTTTTGGATCGAGTACTTCTATTATTGCTGCTAAAATTTCATCGATTACTTTCGAAATTGTGTGTGAAGCTACGCGTGTAAAGTAGTTTAAATCTTGGAAGGTATTTCCTGTTGTTAAATATCGGAGAGTCAGGGTGAGTCTGTCTCTCGGTGATATGAAATTAAAAATCCAAACAATTTAGTAACAAATAAAGTGAAAATGTTATGGATACATACCCAAGTTGACCAAATACCATATTCAAAACATTCTGCCGTGTATCACGCCGTAACAGCCACTCGCGACTCCATAATCTGCGTTTTCGTTCTTCAAGCACTTGACTTGACTTTTTAATGTATATTTATACTACTCTTTTTTCAGTCCCGAAGATCCTGCCAGTTTCACCAATTATACTCGAATGTTTGAAGATGAGTGGAATGAGTTACTGGCCCTCTTGACTCCACTCATAAAAAAGCAGGACACAGTTATGCGTCAAACCATATCACCGAGAGACAGACTCACCCTGACTCTCCGATATTTAGCAACGGGAAATACCTTCCAAGATTTGAGCTACTCTACACGCATAGCTCCGAACATAATTTCGAAAGTAATCAATGAAACTCTAGCAGCAACAATAGAAGTACTTGATCCAAAAGTATGGAATTTACAATCAACGCCAGAGAAATAGCAAGTTATCGCCTACAAATTCGAGACTGGATGGGAAACACATAAATTTTCGTCCCCCTCGAAGTGAGGGGGATGAAATTACACAAATTATAAGGGGAAAGACAGCATCGTGCTTTTGAGTTTTGTCGATGCCGAATATAGATTTTTGTTCGCTCATGTCGGAAGAAATGGACGAATGCACGATTCTGCAGTTTTTCGTGAGAGCCCATTATGGACAAAACACAACGAGGGAACGCTGAACTTACCTGCTCCGTGCGAAATTCCTAGTTTTTCTTACAAATTACCGTACGTGATTGTCGGTGATGACGCATTTGCATTAAAACCGAATTTATTGAAGCCTTATCCGGATAGAAACTTGACGCTCGTTAAAAGAATATTTAACTATAGATTAAGCCGAGCTCGCAGAACTGTCGAAAACGCTTTTGGTATACTAGCGAACAGATAGCAAATTTTCCTTTCTACAATATCTCTTTCTGTTGACAATGTACGGACAATAACTTACGCGTGTGTACTTTTGCATAATTATTTGATCAGTTTATCTAAAAATGACTAGTCAATGGTACATGTCACATGTTTATAGAACTCCAAGCCATGACGATGGTAATTGTAATGAAGTACAACTGTCTGAAGGGCAGAACACTTCGCGTAATCCAAGTAATAATCGAAGCAGTAATGAAGCATTAAATATTCGCGATAGATTCTGCGAATACTTTAATACTGCAGGCATAGTGCCATTTCAGTATACCGCTATTGAAGGAGGTAATTATTAATTGTTAATAACTCCGTAGAGTTATTAACACCAAATAATTATCTCGTACCTACTAACACGTTCGTATTATCTACATCATTCACGAATTGATTGTGTTTTGTACCATGTTAAAAAAATAAATGGTTTAATGGTTAAATAAATGGACTGGTTTTATGTTATTCGAATTTTGGTTGTGTACGAAAGACTTTTGTGAATATGTTTTTAATATAATAATATCGACTGAATTGAATAGAACCATATCGACTTTTTAAAGAAATTCCCCCTTCCAAATTAAAAATATTAAAAATGAAAAATAAATTCAATACTGACTCGACATTTTGACGATTTTAATCATCCGAAAATACTCATTGAATACCCTTTGTATTATACGCATAAATGTACGCAACAGCGCGTAAAAAATCTGCAAACAAAATACAAGTTACCATCATTGTTATACGAGATAAATGAAATAAACCGTATTCTATGAATATTATTTTATTTATAAGAAATACAAAAATACAAAGTTTTAATGTTAATTAATTCTCGTTTGGGGTAGTACTCTCGCCCAAAGCATGTTTCTACAGATATTTTTCTTTCTTCTCTCAAATAAAAGCAATATATAACTTGCTTTCAATTAAAACGCATAAAACGTATAACTATCATATGTTGCTTTTTAGTTGCATATGATAGTTATATGTTGCGTTTTAATTGAAAGCAACATATCTTTTGCTTTTTAAGCAAGCAACATATATGTTGCTTTTTAATTGAGAGAAGAAAAATATCTGTAGAAAAGTTTAGGAGTTATTCCGTGAAATGTGAACTTTTGTACTCCTTCTTATAAGAATCCGTGTTAAATTGTACAATCTTCAATTGCCAATATCTCGAATACGGGATGGTGAATCTTTTTGAAATTTTGCACGTAGTTTCATAACAGTGGCCTGAATGTAGACTCAAAGTTTAAAAACATTCTGTAGAAACATGCTTTGGGCGAGAGTACTACCTTAAGTTACTCATTACTTTTTTGATTGTTCATAGTCGATCGTTTTTGCATTGATAACCAATTCGGTTACTTGACCCATTACTTCAAGTTGCAATGCTTCGTTCTGAAAATTCTTCAGCAAGCTTCCAAGGAACGTTAAAAATCCGTCGACTGCATTTTGGGTTGAACTTGTTGAAGGCATCTCTACGGTGATAGGTTCTTTCATTGAATTTGTGAATTCTCTGATAGCCATACAAAATTCATCGCTGTCGTCCAATCGAGGATTTTTTCTTTTACGTTTTCCTGACTTGCGTACTGCTGACGATGAAGATGACGAACAACTTCTTTGTGGAGATGGTGGTGGTGCTGAGCGCTTTGGTGTTCGTAGTGACGTGCTTGCTTGTTCTGCCGCAGATTCGTAAAGATTGTCATCCGTTGCAGTTATCTCGTAACCTTCTGGGTTAACAACGTCTTCAACGTACTCAACGTTTTCAAAACAATTCGCGTCTTCTATGTTGTCGTCGATTATGTGTGTAGCTGTACCCTATAAATAAAAAAGGATGAGTTTGGCATTCGCAACGATCTTTTAAAGAGTTTTATCATTTTTAGCATTACCTGACTCAGCGACACATCGGACAATGAAACCTCAGTACTCAAGGAAGTCCTATTCCTACGCGGGATCACGAACGATTGAAGGAACAAAAGCTTCTCGTAATACCATAGGCTTGGTGTATAAACCTGAACGTATTTACATACATGTTTATTATTTATAACATTGTGTAGTCAGTAACAAACGCTTACGTCATCGGTGCCAGTCCCGCTTTCTAAAGACGACTTCACTTTTGAAAGTTCCAAGCTAAATTGGTTTCTTAAATTACGAAATTTGGTAGAACAGTCTTTAACTGTTGCCGTTGGCTTTAACCTCACAACTGCGTTGGTGATTCGATTAAGAGCCGCAGTGCGAAGATGTTTGTTATGATAGTGAGGCGAGTTTATTGCATATAAACAGGGCTCCTCTTTATAGGCATCGATTAAAACGTTAATTTGTTCCGGAGACCACTTGTCAGCCATTTTTTGAATTGAATTCACCACCAAAACATACGAGCACGCAAGCAATCTAGCATGAAAAATAGCACACGACCCACAAGACCTGCCACGGAAAAGCAGCATGCGATCACGCAGCAGAGCCATCAGTGACGTCACTTTCTCGCAGCGCTGTTATCAGAGCACCCATCACAGGAGCCAGCAAGCAATCCATCAGCAAGACAAGCATGCACAAAATTCAAGATAAACACCGGTTTGATCATTACATAAAATAAAAACATTACCCTACCGTTCATTTATTTATAAAAAATAAAAAAGTTTTGCCATAAATAGGTTATACGTATAGTTATTATGTCGGTAACACTGTATTAGCGACAGAAATACACATTCAAATATTCGCCATATTCTTCATGAAACAGAATATGGCAGTGCGAAAACGAATGCGAAAGAGAGTAGAAGTATGAGTGCTCTGAATTAGTAGAAGTTACCTGTGTGTTAGAGAGAGTAAGAATGTCAATCGAGTGGCGGTTAAGTGCGAATAAATAGAGAACGGAAGGTGGAGTGAGCGCCATGAGAACTGTGTGACGTCGGTGGTCAAAAGAGAGACCTACCTGAGTTTTCGAGTGCAACGGCAGGAGAAGCCGTCGATAGTACAAAGTCGATATACGAACGATTGATCGAGTGTAGTTAAATTTTACGTACATTTAAGTCCTATGTCTATTTACTTATTGAATTGTAGTTACCTTAATGTTTTGTGTTGTATATTTGAAATTTCACATACCGGTGTAAGCGCGGAATCAATAAAATGTCCCCAAAAAATAACCCGGGGAAAAAATCGTTAACAACTGGTTTATGAGCGCACCCATTATTCGAACTCGACCCAGCTGATCTAGTTTGTATTGAATCGAGAATAATAAAATGTTTTGCAATAATGATTTATTTAGTAGATGAGTAATTTGTAGTCGGTAACGTAGATGTTTTCCCTTCCCCCTTGGCCCTCGAACGAGGGACCGACGAACCTCCTTAACCCTAGAGCAGGCGCGTGAATTATTCCAACACGAGTAGGCGCGTTGGTCCCATAGACCATTGTTGATTATAGGCACTCTTGTGATTACATACCTTACTTCTTACCCATATTTACATTAATTTGAACGTATTTTTTATATGGCGTCGGTCCTAGAGTTAAAAGCGCTCAGAATGAGGAAATAATTTGTTACGTGCCAAGATATATTCACATGTCATTTCACTTCGAGTCTTTTTCAAATCATCGCTGTCAATAATCTTGAACATTAATTGCATTAAAAATTCACCATAAACAGAAACTCGTTTAATAATAATACTATCTCACAAAATTACCTTTATTATGGAAAAGAATATGAAACAATACGAAAAATTCCATAGCATCCCATAATTAAAAATCGTGCAATTTATTAATTATTTTACGTAACGATAAAAGTACCCGACGATAGCCTACGTTATCGGAATCGATAACAATCGTTTACCCTACAGTTACATAACAGAATACGACGAATAAATTATGGATATATAGATGCTTATTGATCATAAGCGTCACGTCCTTGGACAAAACCACCTGATATAACAGTCAATGAAGCATGGGGCGGATGTGGAGAATGACTTCCTCCAAATTCGACGCGGACGCTCCAACATAATTTATTTGATAAATATTTAAACGGTAGATTGGCATCATACATTGGATCATTGAAGCCATAACTTCTTGACGGCATCTTACTAATAATCGTTAATGAATTCGCAATAAAGGCAATATTATGATGATATTATTGACCTATCGAGCATCAATCATACACCATAATATATGGCTCAACGACATATTTGTATTCCACACGCAATTGCGTCCGGGTTCTTGTTATTTCCAGCTCCCCAGACCCTCGTATATACCGTTCGAAGATTCGTTGGGTGGGAAGACATTACATAAAAGGGTGAAAAAAACTAGCTTTTTCGTAATTTTGGTACGTTCCACCGTCGAGACCAGGTCTATCTTACGAAATTCTCGTCGTCGCGTCAAAGAGCTACATCTCGATCGCTGCAAATTTAAAATGCGTTTCCGTAAGTAAAACAATTCGTATACAGTGAACTCTCCCTAACTCAACGTTCTATAGTAGTCCATATCCCCCTCAATTCTCTCTGGTGGTAGCACAACGAACGAGGAAACGTTACCCCCACTTTCTTTTATTTATGGAAAGGCGCGAGGAGTGCAATCATAATCTCAATTTTTTTACTATTAATAAAGAACACGAAGGAAAAAAGAAAAGCAAAAAGTCTATCGGTGCAATTTAAAAGATTTCATTGAAAAATATCGAGAACGGAATATTTCCGTTTCCGATATCGTCAAAAATGGCGGTATAGCGGCATCAACGATTCGACACTGTCTCGTTTTAAAAGAGTTTATTATACTATAAAAAACATATTTTTTTTTTTAATAAAACATCATTTTCTTTCATTATGATTTTGTTCAAAAATGATTCACCCTCAAATAATAATAAAGTATTTTAATCTGAGATAATCTAGTAAAAATAACATGTAACATTTGAACATTTATTCTAACTTAAAGGCCAACACCACTGTAGCGGCCTGAAAAAAGTGCTTTTTTGACAATATTTGTTTAGGTGGAAGGAAAGGTTATAGAGAGATAATACTTGGTGTAGTTATTGATAAAGTATTTAAGTATATTCAAACAAAATTTTGTTGGAAAATATTACAAAATGACGGCACTGCAGCCATTCTCCAGAGGCATATTGAATTTGCGGCACGCGCTCGAACTGGTGCCAATTTAAATCTGAAAAAAAGAAGAAAAAAAATCTATGTAATCTAAAAGAGTATAGCTAGTGAAATACGTAGGGGATTTTAGAAATATTGATTTTTGTGTAATTGGCGAGTGTTTGAATAAAATCATTAAATTTTCACCACAAAAAAGGACGGTCATTTGTTAATAAATATTATTTAAATTAACTAATCGAAAATCCCCTACGTACTTCACTAGCCACACTCGTGTAGATTACATAGATTTTTTTTCCTTTTTTTCGATTCAAATTGGCACCAGTTATAGTGCGCGCCGCAAATTCATCACATGCCTCGGGAGAATCGCTGCAGTGCCGCCATTTTGTTATATTTTCCTACAAATTTTCTTTGTAATATACTTAAATATATGCTCAATAACTACCCCAAGTATTATTTTTCCATCACCTTTCCTTCGGCCCAAAAAAATTGTCAAAAAAGCCCTTTTTTTTAGGCCGTTACAGTGATGTTAGCCCTTAACTATATCCCGTCACACTACGTCGCTCGAGGTAGGGGGCGCTCTCTAGCAGGGCACTCTCTTTAATACCATCAGAGATTAGGGGGAGATCAGTAACGCTCGACAAAAGTTGAAACCTTGAGAATTTATTTTAAGACCGTTTTTGAACCCATGTTAAGTTGGCCGCAAGTTGGTTCGGTGTTTCCGTGAATGGGACAGGCTGTGCAATGTTGACATATATCATGAGACAGGCTGAGAAATGATGACATATGTCATCATTGCACAGCCGGTCTCATTCAAGGAAATACCAAATTACGGCCAACTTAACGCGGGTACAAAGACTATCGCAAAACCAATTCTCGGGGTTTCAATTTATGTCGAGCGTTGCTGATCTTCCCCTAATATCTGGTACCGCGGAAATTCAGTCCCAAGAGCTCTAAGTTAGGAAGAGTTTATTGTATAAACTATGATGATTAATTTATGTATATTTCCGATCGATATATTACTTTTTTGTACGATCATTTGCGTGCATTTACGATCGTACAGGATTTCAATTCTAAGCGGACAATGCGGACTCGAACCTCGACCGTTCGGTCTCTTCGCCGATCGTTTGGATACCGAGCTTTATCCGACTGGCTTCGGACATTCGACAGATCGGCGATTTGTAACCATATGCTATAAATTTCGAAGCTCGGCGAATTATGATAACGGCCGTGTTTATGAAATGTATGTCTCTATTTTGCCCAGTTTGCAATCAGAATTGGCTTCTCGAAAGATTATGCGTATTCGTATTAACGGGCATAATTAGCGATTCAAATTTTGAAAAATGCGCTTATAGTGCGTAGCTCGTGAATGAGGGTGGACAATGAGATTGGTCAACGCCGATCGCTGGTCGATAATTGAAATAATTGAAATTTTACGCAAGATCCACGGCTATTTCATTCTCACTCGACGAATCAATTTTATAATTTTGTTTTATTTCTCTTTAACCGCTATAAATCTTTAATGGTCACGATCGAGATACGTGTAATAATTGAGAATATGCAGACCTCGCAAAGTTTCTCGTTCGATTTATTTTCGTCTCTTTATTCCTGGTACGTCGTAATTCCAAAATACGGCTGTAATAAAATAAAAATTGTTATGAAAATGCGTCGAGCAAACGATATCAGTATTTTCCAAACCACTTTGAGGCGAAACCGTGCCAATATGTCAAATTGAACGAAAGAACTCAATTTTTTAAAAGGAACACGCGATATTCGAATAAAATCAAGTCGGACACAAGTATGCGCGATCGCGATTCAAGGGCAGAATGTTTAATTTTTTACGAGGATAAAAAGCAGTAACATTGCGTAAATCCCATTTCCGATTATGTCGTTGATCGAAAAAGTGGCGATCGATCGTTTGTCCAATGAAAAGAAAATGTCGAGAGGAACTTTGAGTGCGACCGTTTCCAACGGAACATTGGAATATAATCGTGAACCCTTATATCCGTGCCCCATGTTTTTTCTCAACGCGGTAGCGTTTGTTTTTGTTTCAAATTTCTTCTTCTTCTTCTTCTTCTTCTTCTTCTTCTTCTTCTTCACAATCCTCATCCCGAATAATCTTCTCCGTTCGATATATCATTCGCTCGTTTTTAGTTTTCTTGGTCGGTGTCGTCGCTTTGTGCGCGACGAGTTCCATCAATGCCAATTCACTCGAAGAAAAGAACGCCAAGGCTTTACGAGACGTACGTCAAAGCACGAACAGGTTCTCATTGAACTTCTTGAAGGTATGCGCACACGGCCCTCGATGAACGAACGAAACTTAAACTTTATTACTATTATTATTATCATTATTATCGTCCTCGTTCCAAGACCGTTGCCACTGGAAAAGAGGAGAATCTCATATGCTCACCCATGAGCGTTTTCACGGTCCTGTCGGAGCTGTATTTCGGTGCCGGAGGACATACCAGGGATCAGTTGCGCAAAGGACTCACCCTTCCGAATGACGATACTCTCATCCGAAAAGGATTTTCGCAGACGGTCAAAAGCTTCGACGTATATGTACGTGTAGCCGCGTTATCGCCATCGTTATCGCTATCGTTCTCTCTCCTTCTCCGATGTAAATAATTCGGTCCGTTCATTATCGGTGTAATTGCAGAAAAACGCAGGAGTCGAGTTGCATTTGGCCAACAAGGTCTTCATTGCCGAGTCTTTCGAGCTTCAGAAATCTTTCAGCAGCTTGATCGCACAAGACTTCCGGTCGACAGTGCAGAGTGTCAATTTCAGCAATAAAGAGGAGGTAAGCGGCATCGTCAATAACTGGTGCAAGGATAACACGAATGGTCGTATCAAGGATATCCTGGACCCCGGTAAGAAACGCCGAGTAACTGTGTCTCTCCCTGTCGTATCGAAGAACCGATGGTTCTTCCGATTGGCATCGTTCCACTTTATTCGATCCAATTTCCCATTTCCGATTTATTAATCGCCCGTAATTAATGTTCGTACGTTTATTACGTTTATGCAAACAGCCCAAGTGAATGCCGAGTCGGCTCTTCTACTCGTCACTGCCGTCTACTTCAAAGGCAGCTGGATCTCGAAATTCCACGTTGACGACACGAAGGACCGTACTTTCCACATTAACGCTCAAAATGAAATAAAGGTCCCGACCATGTACCAATATGGTCTTTTCGACTATGGCGAACTTCCCAAGCTCGATGCGACCTACCTCAAGCTTAAGTACGAGGTAATGTTAATCCTGCGGCACCCAACGCAATGATGAAAAGCGCGATTGTTTGTTTGCCGTTTTTTTCCCTTTATACCATCTAAACCATCATTCTCGTAACAGACGTTTCATTAAATACCTTGAACGACCCATACGTGTTTCCAGATGAAGAAAGACAGCGATGACGACGATGCCATCAGCATGGTCATCGTACGTCCAAATACCGTGGACGGTCTTGCCAAGGTGATCAAGGGCCTTGCCACCATGTCGTTCGATACCTTGAGTTATGAAGAGCGCAAGTGCCACGTTTTCTTGCCGAAATTTAAGATAGAGTCCAAAATGCAGCTAAAGAATACCCTGGAAAAAGTTAGTATTTCGCTTTATAAAAGTTTACTTTGGAGCTATTTTAGAAACGAAAATAAGAGAATCGGAGCTCGCTTCTAATTCGTTCCTCGGACTTATATCGCTCTTATGAATTTTCGCAGATGGATATAACCGATGTGTTCATCGAAGGGGCGAGCGACTTTACCGGAATCGATCGTACATCACCCCTTACAGTAAACACGATCATCCAGAAGGCTTACATCGATGTCAACGAGGAGGGTAGCGAGGCAGCGGCTGTGACCAGTAAGTCTATCCCAATTTTTTCCCACCCCCACTTCTCGTCGTTCGTTGGCGATACGATGGAATTTCTAATCTTGTTACTTCTTTTCTTTAACATCTCTCATAACATTACTTTAATCTCGATAAAGACCTTTCGCTACTCCAAATACGTATTTTACGGTTAAGGAGATAGTCTTTTGTAACGCCCGAAAAAACGGTTTTTTTGAGATTTTATTTTGAAGACTGGTTTTATTATTTTTTGATAAATTGTTTACCATTAACTAATAAATACATAAAGAACATAGAGCAAATTTTTCAAGACAAAATAATAATAAATGGCCAAGATATAAGCCAGTCTGCGAGGGGTTGAAATAAAAAAGGGGGTTTGCGGTGATCACTGCCCCTCGTCACTGGATCATCCGGAATCAAAAAATTTAGCGGGGATCATTAGTAAATCCTATTACGCGGTCTTTGAACGAAGGATTAATAAAAATTTTGATTTTTCACAAAATGGCGGATGTTCAAAGGCACTTTTTTCTACCACAATTTCACCCATATATTCGACTATAAAAAAAAAACTGTTTACCGCAAATAAAAATCCTTCGTTCAAGGATAGCAAAATTATGTTTAGAATAAGTGGTAGAAATTTCAAAGCGATCCGTCCAGCTGTTGTGGAATTACAGTGATCACCGACTTTGAAAACGTGCTTTCGAGAAAAACGCGTTTAAAGTTTGAGTCGAGCGTGCAGCTACCACTACCCACCTACATGTGCATGTCTTCATAAATAATGCCCCGATTTGCCTAAAACTTTCAGGGCATACTTTTGAAATGTTGTACTTTTAGAAAATGCAAAAAAAGCAATTTTTGAAAATGCTGAGTGACTCTCGTCCCTTAACCGACAAATAACATCGTACACAGTAGTCCTGATTAGTCGATTGGTATCGAGATACCTCGAACACCATGATTTTTCGAGAATGATTCGTAACTCTTTGCAATAGTTCTGCGCGAACGTGGCACACGCTGAATTGTTTGGTGGTTTCGATATCTGATGATCATTGTATTTGCTCGCACAATCACTTCGTCCACCAGATGAACGCACCACTCAAATTTGTTTTTTTTTGTTCCTTCCGTTAATCATCCCTACCGGGGTTCTACATGGCCAAAAAAATAGCTTTGCGACACTTAAACGGTGCGACAAATTTTCGTTTCCAAGAAAGAACGAGTATGATACCGATTACCAGGAAGTTGTGCGACATGCTTCGTGCACTTTCGTGGTACGAACTTATTAAAAACAGGACGCGTGTCCGAAGAGCCGATGAAATTGGATTTCATTTTGATTTTATAAAATTTGATAGAATTATCCGATTTTATCAAATTTTATTGTAAGATTGAATCTTCGAACGAAGATCTACAAATTCACCAAATCTATATTCTTTCAGTGATTGATCTTAGGGTGAGATTTGGTAATTTCGGCGAACAACAGCCTGACGTCTCTTTCGTAGTAGATCGTCCTTTCCTCGCCCTAATCGTGGCTGGCTCGGAGAAGCCCACAATTGCCTTCGCCAGTACGTGGTACGGCCAGTAAAGATGTGAATGAAATGCCTGTTCGTGCATAGAGGCATGTACATCCTGACGCTTGGAAATATTCATTTTTTCCCCATTAACAGCTTCGATGTATTGAGCCATATGTATCTACTTAATAAGTGTTGATTTCTCATTATAACTGTAGGAATGATAATAAGATAAATAATCATCATGAATTTCCGTTATTTTTATTAAATCGTCCCACGCCTGTGTACTACCACTTCCGTACTTGAAGAAGTTTATCTTCAAGCTGGCCATGAGCGCGGTTTTATGGGCCTATCTATCTTCTTTGTCTGAAACTGCTTCGACACAACCTAATATATGTGTATGTTGTTGATGCTCTTTTCGTAATAAAAGTCCAACTATAATAATGGGTTTATTGCTTATGGATATTAATATATTGAAATGGGAAAAATTCAGTGAGGAATTTGGGGTGGAACACTCTGTAAAATAATAAATAAACGAAGGAATTTGAAATATTTGCATGGTACGGAATTTTTCATATTATTTGGCATTGTTTTTAATAATTAAGGTTAATTTGTGAGACAGTATTACCGACTCTTCTCGAACGACGAAAATTTTTGTGATATCTTTCAGAATAATAGACATGGTTAGAAATTAAAAAATATTCTAGAAAAACAATTGTTTATTTTCATTTATTGCCTTCGTTCATATTTAAATACGTAAATCAAGAAACATTATTTCTTGTTATGATAGTTTTTATGGAAGAAATAGATTACACGAAAGACATACAAGTATAGGATTTTTCATTTCGAAAATCAGCGGGACGTGATTCAGTCTTGGCGCCGAGGCGTTTCGAATTTTTAAAATGAGCCCGTGGGAGACTAGCCGCCGCTTGTGGTTGAAAATCTCGCCGCGAGGTAGCGCGAGCGGTGGTTCTGGTCGAGCTCCTTGCAAAAAAGGGCCTTGTGAGAGGGAAAAATGTTTTTGTTCTCAAAAATGATTGCAATATTTTCATCGGATATTTCTCGCATATCATGAAAATCGTGGTCGTTCTTTCGATAGTTCGAAATTAGTGTGGAACTTTGTCAAATTCTACTTCATATAATAACAACGTGAACTAAATTATATATATAGTGGTTAGGGAACCAGAGACGTACGACGTATCGTAAGCTTGGAAGAGTATCACGACTTTAGACCATCGACACTTGACGAGGGTCGAATTTTGTTGTTGTCTAAATCGACTTTATTGGATGGTTAGGCAATCAGAAATTTTCAGTATAAAACGAATATTACATTTGTGGTATTCACTACTGGTGCCAGCGAAATTTTATATTCATCTAAAACGACTTCATAGTCAGGTGGCGCAATCGGAAATGTCCTTTATAATACGAATATCCTATTCTTATTATGCGGTGTGATCGTTTCTGGCGTGAGAGTCATTTATGGATTGGTTGGTTGTGTATCTGCGCACGCGCCAAGTAAAGCCGATCTATATATAAGTATTGCTGATTAATTTAGGGTATTTCGAGTTACAGCTATCATGAATCATTCGCGACATACGCACATCCGCCCAAATTTCCATCGAACCTCAATGATATATGCAAGTATGTAGCTATTATTTATCAAACTATCACATGAATATTTTTCCTTTATAATTACGTGTCGCGAACGTACGTAAATTATTTCAAACATTGCAATTTTCACGCCATCCAACGTCGCATTGCGGAAGATTGATGATAACTATACCGTTAATATCTACATGACCGACCTACAGCAAAAGCAATTTCTGCAGAGCCATTGGTTTTCGGGCTGTCTATAGCTTCGGGATATTCGTCGTTCGGTTTACAAAAAGGATCAGGATTACTTTCCACCGGAAAGAACGTCCATCGGGATGATCGCGAATCGAGACTCTGCAATTTCTAGCTATAGGGCATTCGTGTAAATATGCGTATAAGGCGCTTTTCGGACATCGCGTATTTTGGAACGTCGATTAATAGAATAGTTATACAACCGGGATATTCGACATTCGGAATTCTTTGCCATGCAAGCATCTAGATATTTCGGGAAAGCGAAAATTCGGCTTAGCTTTAATCACTGTGAGTAGTTTTCGGGTACACGTATTATTCGGAATATTCGCAAGTGACCAATTGATAGTTTGCCGTCCGCCGTCCACAACACTGGCGGATTGAATACGGTGTGGGGAGTCATATGTACCTCCTTCTCTCCCTCACCTACTACCGCTTTATCGTACAGCCTGCCCTCTGCAATTCGTCAGGTTAGATCAGTGCGGCAGTACGAGGCTGCTGATCTGCTGGTCGGAAGAGCTAAATTGTTAGTCCGAATAATAATATTATCACGTAGAGATATATAAACAAAGCGAATAGGATCATCAGCCCTGCGAGACTGGAAGGCTCCGGGGAGTAAAGGAAATGGATGGTGGCAAGGTGGACGACGACAGTCCTTCCCGTGGCGGCATCAACGATGGCGATTGGATATGCCCCGACTCCCAGTGCGTAAACGTGATTCTCTAACACACACACACAATACACACAGGAGGGCGCTCATTCTTTTTTGATTTCATTGATTTAACACGAAACAGTAGAATGAATTGATCGAAGAATCATTTATGACTTTCTCCCGGTCCAATATCTCGAAAAATCTTCGATCTCTTCTCCCGATGTTCTTTAGATCGAGCGTGAGATACAGAGATTTATGTATCCCTGTCCCCCGATCGTCCTCAGGAATTCCCGTATTGTTTATTCTGCAAGCTCTGCACGAATCTGGAAACGAAATAATTCAAGAGCACGATTTCTCGTTCCAGATGTGGCAATGTCAACTTTGCAAGACGTAATTCCTGCAATCGGTGTGGCAAAGGTACGAATACTTTTGTTTATAACAATGTTATGCACAGCTATCGATACAAGTTCACTTAACTCGTTGTGTTCAGACAGAGGAGAGTGTCCTAAGAAGAAGAAACTTGGTCAGGAGATTGGAAAGGTTGCAGCTGAGAAGAGTAGGGGTCTGTTCAGGTATAGCGATAGAATATCAACGATGCTTGATTCATGCCACATCTCACCGATAACTTGTAACTTTGACAATCCGAATAACACGAGAATTATGAATATTTTTATGCAAATAGACACATTTGCGTAAATTCAACGATCTTAAAGTCTCATAATTTTCAAAATTATAACGATACCACCGCTTGCTCTTTCACATCGCTTTAAATACGGTAAAACCAAAATCTTATTCTAAAAAATGCTTTTATCATGAAACTTACAGCGCGGACGACTGGCAATGCAGCAAATGTGGCAACGTAAATTGGGCTCGTCGTCAGCAGTGTAACATGTGCAACGCGCCAAAGTTTGGCGAAGTAGAGGAACGCACCGGCTATGGCGGTGGTTACAATGATCGTGGTATCGTCGAATACAAAGAGAGACGAGAGGAAGAAGATGATGAGTATGACGAATTTGGTAGGCGCAAGAAACGACGTAAAACGGAAAATCGTTCCGACGATGATTCGAAGGACTCGAGGTATAGTAGTCCGCCACGCAGTAAATCGAAGGATATTGTCGAGGAGAAGATAACGACGATAGCAGTGCCGCACTCACGACGAGAACCTGTAGAAAATGTAATTTTCTAATGCCGCTCGTTAATGTATCGGACAAAACATCCGCGATTAATTAACGATCGTTCGTTTCAGGATGCTGAAGAGGATGATGAAGAGGATGAGGAGGACGACGATGGTGATTTGTCGAAGTATGATCTCAGTGAATGGGACGACTTTGTGCCAGCGAAAAAAGGGTATTCCACAATAAACACATTTTACGATCGAACGTACCGACGACAGTACGTTTGAAATTAAAGTATGATATGCTGAATTTTTTTTCCAGGCCCAACGGCAACACAATTTCCGCGGATAATCAGCGATCAAGGTAAAAAAAGGGACTGCCAACGTTCGTATTCGTAGCGAAGAATCACGTTAATGCAACTACCAATGAGAACAAGACAAAAAAAACAACGATCTGACGAACCGTCGATTGAATGTGTGTGTTGCAGAAATGGTGATAAACGGCGCGATTCAGGCACGTCGAGCCAGTGAACCTCCGGCCACAAAAAAAGACACCGGGGACAGGTTTGGCTCGGGTTTTACGTGCCAAAATACATTTGTGATAATGAGTCAGCCTATCTGTTGATTACAGGTGACCGACGATCTCGCGAGGATAACCGCATGTGTGTACTACCCAGGCTCGAGAGAGAGGCGACAAAGAGAAAGAACACAAAACGATGTAGCCAACAAAAGTTACGCGCAACAAGCTCTAGTAACTCAGCTAAAAGCTTATTCTCCATGAGACGAAAGAAAACGAAAGAAAAGAGAAGAAACAAAAAAAACACACACAAATCAACGACGCAAAAAGTTCATTGCCTCAGGAGGCATTAAACGCCTCGCTAGACTCAATAACGTTGAACGAGACACGTAGAATTTATTCGTATGAACGATTATCGACGAAGGAACTCTAGTGGTTATCGGATAAAAACCGCTCTTCGTAAAAAAAAACAAAGGGTTGCTCCTCCCCCTCCCCCCCCCCCCCCCCCAAGTTTCATTCGAACGCGCTCGAAGTAAATATTCTTTACTTTTGTAGATATCGAAATTTTATCGTCGATAAGAATGCTATATCCAATTTTTGGGAATTCGCTTCTTCGTGACCGCCTCTCGCTCCGTCGATTGTACTACTACTACCGCCGTGAGAAATTTTGCGAATAATGTCCAGTACGAAGCTTAGACGCAAGATCTTTACACTTTAGTATTTGACAAAAAAAAAAACGAAAAAAAAGATGCTTGCTTTTCGTAGACAATCCCATTTTCCCACTTCCAATTTTCTTATTCATTTATATTCTCGTTGTATTGCGTAAAAATCGAATTTTACGTAACGAGTTGTTCCTGTTTTCTTTTCGTGTAAAAATCATTCCTCTACGATTAGACCACTTGTGAATTATATATATATATATATATATATATATATATATATATATTTAGTACGGACGCAACACATCCGTCACAGGCAAACTCACGTGTATCCACTCGTAGCAATACTTTTTGTTTTTCT
>OX637865.1:9245544-9250544 GCA_951802705.1 Netelia virgata
GTATTTCGAGTAAAAAGTATTGAGATTTTAATTATGAAGATGTTAGATTATACTCGTTACAACGTAGTGGTTCATTGAGTATTAGAGATACTAAAATTATAACATGGTATACCTTGTTCTTGCTATCGAGAAACTGATTCTGCAACTTGTGCCAATCCATGGATGTGGGACACTGACCAGGACCGCTGATTGGCGGTGCGTTTGTCGGTTGTCCGGAAGACGGTGGTGTAACCTGAGATGCATCCATCGGACCGCTCGAGTCATCTTTATGCTCGGGGAAAAATATCATCTGCATTTTTCTAATCGTAGCTAGCTGACTCTCGCGATGCTGTCTCTGTTGGGGCGTGAGATTCTCGTCGGGTACTTTGACGCCCTGTAGCGACGGTTGTAGGCCTCCCGGACCGGGACTCGTCGTTCCACCCAAGAGATTTGGACTGTGACCCATTACAGGATTTGCAGGTGGCTGTGTGTTTGCTAAAAACAAAAATTGACAACGTAGATATTTCGAAGCATGTATTTACCGCAAAAATTTGACCGTGTTCTAATACTCTATTTTTAGTACAGGTGATCGACAGGAATATCGTGACTTTTCTCACCAGAATTACTCGGTGAATTCGGCACGAGGCAAGGCACGTCTATATTTGTATCGTCCAACGATGATTCGGGATTACCGAGGGAATTTCCGCCGTTTAGATTTCGCAGATTCGTCTGGTCGTTCCAGAACGATGGCGCGTTTGGATCGAGAGCAGGCAGATCGGGCGGTTGTTCCGTCGGAAAACCGCTGTTCGCACCGCCGCTTCCCTGGTGACCCTTTTGCTTCATCATCGCTAGACTGTTGAGCCATTGAGCGGGATTATGGCGAAACTGATTAACTTTGTTCGGATGTTTCTGTTTGAACAAACAAGATCCAAAAATTAGAATAATGTAAAAAACAAAAATATTTGAACTTTCGTCGAACGAATAATAATCGTTCGATGATATTCGCTTTTTTTTTCTTTTCTCATACATCGAGATATTTTTTGGTAGCTGGTTGAGCGCAATGATAGGCGATTATTGACGGATATTGGCCCTGTAATACAGCATCAGCTCCCTTGTTGGCCAGTGTCGTCGAGAAAACGAATATCTGACTCTGCTGTTGCATGTACTGGGCCTCCCCGCCGCCTGTCCCGCTTCCCATTTGTTTACCGAGCACGTTGCTCACGAGTGGCTGTATACCATCTGAAATAATTCTTCCTTTATTACAACAACCAACAAGATTAAGCAATTCTTTTGTAAATCTTGTTATCTCTACGTACCAGTGGGTATTTCGTCGGTTGAATTGTTATGCTCGTTCTCTTGTTTAACAGAGTTCAATATAGACTGATTGGCTGTGCCATTTGGACCATCACCCGGCATATTAGCCTCGCCGTTGCTTTGATCCAAAGAGGTATCCCTTGGACATTCGACGGTCTCTTCGCTGGTTGCATCCTCGTTCTTGCCACTGCCGGTTTCCTCTTTTACCTTAACCGCCTCCGTGTCCGGTTCTTCCTTGATAACTGCGCTTGGCATGCAGCTTGGTTCGTTTGATTTCTTCTCCGTTTTCATGTTAGCTGACTCTCGCTAAGACTTCGCATTCCACGCGTCAGACCTTTGAGCCAGTCGGTGAGGCCAAATTCATCTCGTCTATGGATTTGTCTATCTCGCAAGCCGACTCCTCGAAGCGAGTCCAGGACTACGAATTCTATTACATCGCTTCGGCGAGATCTATCTCATGCTTTGTTCGCACGTATGCGAGAGAACATTGAGGTTAAAATGACCGAGTCCTTTTTACTCGGCGAAAACACGTTTGTTTTTGTTGCTTACTTGCTCGTTATACGTTTCGCACTTTCGTCGGGTGCTTCTTTACCCCACAAAATGTTATTTACACACACAGTCGGAGGAACAAACGAGTTTCATCCACCGATAGTCAAGATTTTTGATGTTGTCCATCAGCAAGTGGCAGACACTACTGATTCGGAAAAAAAGTGGAAAATACGAGAGCGAAACATAAATTCACGGGAGCACTCGCAACGTGAGGCATTGCCGTAAATTTTGTTGTTAACCACCCCCCCTCCCCGCCCCGTCCACCCGCAACCCGTGTGTAACTTTGAGCGGGTAAAATCGTCCTTTGGTGCCCCGAGAGATCGCCTCGTCGGGGATTGTTGCATCCGTGCATCCGTGTTGTGTGCAACACACACGCGCACACACGTACACTTACACCTCACACACGCACTGGCAACCGACAGAGACGAAGCGCACTGCTGGTTGATAATATCGTGGTTTACACTCGCGCGATTGACGTCCGGTGAGGGCGACCGGAGAGGCGCTCAGCGTCCCGACCAAGATTATCACGGTTTAGCGTTATTCCGATTGGTTAGGGATATAAACGAAGGAAAGAAAGAAATAAAAAAACAAACGCAACAAAAGAACGCACTCTCCTATATTTCTCTCTCTCTCGCTCTCTGTATCTCTCGTTTCCAGGCGTCGAGAAATACGCGGAGATAGAGACGCAACATATATACACGGGCGCGCACGCTCACACACGCACACACACGATTCAACAAAGATGTAAAACAGTGGGCAAAATATCCAAATGTCACCCTCGGCACCGTCGCGACTTCATAGCAATGCGGCTCTCCGCTCACGTTCTTCACGGAGCACACGCATGAACTAACACACGTACGTATAAACCTCGCGCGGAGCCCGCGTCTCTCTCTTGCTCTCCGCTCTCTCGGATAATCGCGACCACGTTTCTCACAGTTGCTCACGTTGCTGCACTGCTCGGTCGCTGATTATATATCCAAAACATACGTATCGAAGCACTGCTGATTTAACGTCACTCGCGAATATGTATATATACGTATATACATGTTACTCTTTTCTCTCTTTTTTTCTTTCGCGCGCTCTCTTTCTCTCTCTCTCACTCTCTCTCTCTCTCTCTCTATCCCTCGGCGAGCATTGTTCTTCCAACTTTATTTGTCACTTCATGGTCGCTTTGATTATTTATTTCTTTTACGCACGGCTGCCAACTGCCAGTCGAAAGTTGAAGCGCCGCGACGGTGGCGCGGTGGACGGTGGGGCCGGGGTGGATGGAGGAGGGATCGTACACTGTGCCTGCATGTGTGTGTCGAGAGTTTTAATGCGCGCTAAACGAGGACGCCCGCCATGAATCGCGTACAGTTGGCTGCGCGCACGAGAGAGAAAGATACACGCAGTGAGACGAATACGGTGACACAGCCGTACCTGACTCTTCTACTCTCCCTCTCCCTTCCACCTTGCCTCTCTTTTTACCTCACCGTTTCACTGTGCTGAGCGCTGCACTGCTCGCGGCTCTTGCAAGTTGCAGCAGCAGCAGCCGTAACCAGCAGCCAGCCTCACTATTTTGGTCTCTCTTTGGTTAAATTCCACCCTCTTCCCTTCTTCACCCGCGCGTCCCTCTCTGTCGTATGCAATCCGGACGAACGCTCACGCTCTCTTCGGAGATCGACCCACGATCGGAGTATTAAACTATACGCTATATACATACAATATATGTGTATCTTTCTTGGTAAATCGAGTATTATCTCGTTTCACGAGACGATGAGCATAATAATCATTCTTGCTATTATCAGCGCGTTGTTTGATTAATTTCTCGATCTCTCGGTCTCCATGTATATATATATAGCTCGTAGTGGGGGGAAAATAGAGTATGTTTATTTTTAGGATTCGAGACAGTGGGATCGTCATCGCGCGAAAAGGGGCAGGAGGAGCCGCGACGGAGACGAGTTCTCGCGATGATTAGGGGGTTACCTCCGAGTTTTTTCTTTTTTCAATACTTACATATGTATATACACAGCTATACGAAGCGCGCGAGGGTCGATGGCAGAACAGCAGCCATTCTGCAATATATAATTCTTGCGAATTCACGGCATATATATTATGTATGTAGTGGTAGACGTCGCGTTACCTCCTTTAGCACTCGTAAGGCGCTACAATCGTGTGGGAAGCATTCTCATTTCACCAACGGGAGAAAGAGGGAGACACAATGACAGAGAGCCTCAAACTTCCAGCATGGGTCATATTCTTATGTCGTTTATCGTGGCCGACAATCGTTTCGCGTCTTTAATCAGTCGAACCTGCACGAACCAAAATTTATATACACAACCAATTATATTATTCTATATGCTTTGTAACTAGCTCATGTAAAATAAATATGCATTATGTTTTCATTTCACTATGTACTAAATTGATGGATTGCCGTTCATTACAGACAAATTCTTTATATCAAACGGATTAAAATTATACATCCTATTAATTCGTATATCGCATGAGAATGAATGTAAAATAAATTTAGTTGAATCATTGAACCAGAAAAATCGAGAGTTCGATTATCGTCGCGAGACATAACCTACAAAATAAAGAGGAGTAAATCACGACGACGAGACTTCCATCATCGAAGAATTTTCTTACTAGCTTTCGCGTTTTTATGAAAAAATGTCACAACTAGAACCTGATCCTCAATTTATACAGGGCTTGAGATTATTACACTCGTCGAACAAAGATTCGGCGGATCAATTACGTACGTTGCTCGACGAGGCGATAAAACAAAAATATGGCCTTACAAAAATGCTCTGCAATGTACTTCACAAAAAGGTATTTATTTAAAGGAATAAAAATTGTTATTAAAGCTTATATACGTGAATTTGTACGTTTTGTAATTTAAGAAAATTTTTAATAAATTCGCATTTCTTTAGTATACCATGGAAGAGCCTGTGCTCAGCGATCACAGTAGCAGCAGCGGAAGCAAAAAGAGCAAAAGTTCGAGTTCTTCGTCGAAACACTCGAGCAAATCAAGCAAAAGCGGATCACCCGAGGATCGAGCTACCCAGGATACACCGCCCGATATTCTTCAGAGCGACGACAATTTGGCATTGGAAATTTTGGAGGATGATCTCACTTGCGTTATATGCAAGGGTATGGATGTAGGCGCAAGAAATAGGCTT
>OX637865.1:9255544-9285853 GCA_951802705.1 Netelia virgata
GTTTTTTTCCCGCAAGATTCTCAGCATTTATATATATCGTTCTTATAGATATATTTATATACCGGTTGTGTCTGTGTGTATATATATATATATAACTTATTAATAATAATATCGTAATGCAGATAGTAGGCATAGCCACACGTGCTCGGATCACAGACTCTACTCGCTGCCCGTACATCGAACGTTGTACGGAACAGTCCGGTGGACACCTATGGCTCATTCTTTTTTACTTATTCATTTTACGCTTTGCTTAATTAATTCTTCATTGTTTTTTTAACTCTTATTTTTTGTTTTTGTGGTTTTGTTGTTGTTGTATGTTTTTTGTTGTTGTTTTGTTTAGCGAATTTCAGGATCGAGCGTTGCTTTAAACTGTGTGAGACGCGCGCCTTGTCGTGCGAGGACACACCGTGTGGTTTTAATAAAACGTTGAATATCCGTTGACGCATTTTTCTGTGTGTGTGTGTGTTTTTTTGTTGTTGCACCGAACAACAGAAGCGTTTCGAACCACGAGTCACGGACGAGTCACGGTTTTTAGTTTTTTTTTTCTTTTTTGAGAACGGTATCTTTTTTTCCTCCGTCTCTATTTCTCTCTTTCTTTCGCCTTTTCGCTACGACGCTTTCCCGACGCTCGGTACGCAGATCACACGAGTGCGCGCTTTTTTTTTTGTTACGGTGACAATCACGTTTCGCCGATTTTACAAAACAAATTGGCGCGTAATCGCGATCTGCTGATCGTGCCGAATAACGATTCGCGGGAGATTGCGAGACGAGAGAAAAAATGCAAGATAGCTCTAGAGTCCTTGAGATTCGTCGATGAATCGTTTTTAGCACGTCTCTTCAATTTTTCTCTCGCTTCACAATCTCACTATCACTGTCCTATCTCTTTCTCTCTTTCTCTCTCTCTCTCTCTCTCTCTCTCTCTCTCTCTCTCTCTCTGTCTCGCTCTTCTTCTTTATTCTACCTATATCGTTGATCCTTCCCCAAAGCACTTTTAGCCGAACGTTCGTACTATTCGCTTACGAAAAATTCTCGGACTCAAACGGATCAACGATCTGACCGTACGTTTCGTTTTCGAGGTATTTTGCGTGTATATCATTTGTACATGTGAAAGAAGAAAAACGAAAAACGGGGTGTATATCTGATGCGCGGAGTCGAGGCACTAGTCAGTGTTTTTTTTTGTTTGTTTGTTTGTTTTCTTTTCCTTTTTCGGATAATATCGACGGGGGTTATTCGTTTTTTCGTACCGGCAGGTTTTGTCAGCAGGCACTCGTCTCCTCGCCCTCGAGCGTGCACGCGACATTTTCGAGTCTGTGCGCCAGATGTAACTTCCGACAGCCCGCGTCCGACTCCAAGGCCTCTAAGATCTATATATATTTTTTTTTTTGGAAGAGAAATTCAACGATTACAAACGTTATATAAAAAAACAAAGATTCTTGCAAAATCGATACACAAATTGAATAATTTTGTATGATTTTGTATCATAATACAAGATACGTATCAAAGTTTTTTGTTTTCATATAAAAAATTAGTAGAGCCTAGAATGAAAATATTCATTTAAAGAATTAAAGACGAAAATGATTGAAAATTGAAAAACTTGATTGACATTATCGGTCGAGAGTTAAAAAGACGATGATGAAAAAGAATGAAATATGATTGGTACAAAACTCACTTGTTCATAATACTTGCTGACGTAGATATAGAGCTCTTTGAGGGCAGCTATCACGTCGAATTCATTGGCGTGAGAGGCGCTGAGCTGTTGCATGGCACTGGACATCTCCTGATCGGTGATGAGCGGTAATCTCTGGACATCGGTATAAAAACGTCCAACTTTTTCCCGATAATGCGGTATGTCCTTGGCGAACAATAATTTATTAGACGGTGAATCTTTGCCGAGTCGATGCTCGGTCGTGGAGCAAGCGTCCATGAATGTTTGCGCTATGACCGAGAGGCTCGAGTCGACTGTCGTCGATTTGTTAATATCGAACATAAAGTCCGGATTTTTAATAAAATTGACCCAAAATCTAAGTGGCAGACTGTTGGATTTCCAAGCATGAG
The DNA here is from genome assembly GCA_951802705.1 of Netelia virgata. Lineage (NCBI taxonomy): Eukaryota > Metazoa > Arthropoda > Insecta > Hymenoptera > Ichneumonidae > Netelia > Netelia virgata. The sequence continues at coordinate 9,257,600 of OX637865.1, forward strand.
CGACCTCGGGATCGATGATGCAGTGTCTCTTGGCAGCCTCGTCGAGAAGATCGAACAGCCACTTGACCGCGCTCGGTAATGCCTCGTTCGCGGTCAATATCGTCGTGAGAAAATCATCGACAAATTTTTGTACGGTACCCTTGGTCGAGAGTAGCCTCGTCAGAAATATCTCGGGTATCGCTTTGTGTGTTCTCTCGGGATGATTTTTACTGCCTGGAAAACCGATACCGGGTGGAAAGTGTCCCTCGTCGATCGGCCTTACCAAATGCCAAAGACGTTGATTAACCGCGCTGCTCTCGATGTCCCCGTTGACGTTTATTATCGTCGGTGAATGTTGCGTATCGAAATAAATACCACCGGGTGTGTGAGGATACATTATCGGGCTGATAAGAGCGTGACTCGGTGTTGCCGGCAAATGTCCGGACGAACAATTATTCGCGTGACGATGAACGTTGTGCTGATGCTGCTGGGACGAATGATGATGATGATGATGCGAGGATGGTTTACAATTGTGACAAGGTGGCTTGCAAGTTACGGAAAAACCGTCGTTCTGCCGGGGTATCAGCGACATAACGGCCGATTCTTTGACACCGTAATGCGCGAGAGTATTTATCTTCTTCCAATCGCCGCTGCACTTGGTCGTAAGATCCTCGTCTTGGAGGGTCAGATGTCCGCCACGGCCGTGTCTCCATTCGAGATCGACCTCGTGTATCGACGGTCTCAATGAGAATGGTGTGTTCTTGTATAGAGCATCGAGTATCTTCGATTTAACCTGGCTTATCGTGTCGCAATCGAGCACCTTACACTGTATCTTCTCGTCGAGATCGTCCTGAACAACGTGGAGCGTCACGATACTGTGATCGATCTGTTCGCGCAACAAGCGTTCCTCCGAAAGCGAGTATCTCGCATCGTGGGTCACCACATCCACCGGACCTTTCTCGATTTGATGTTTGATCGCTTTGAACAATAAAAACAACGACGAACCGGCATAATCTTTGAGATAATTATACATACACAGAGCCATCCAATTTGTCAGCATCTTTTCAACGACAGACTCGGTTCTTCTTAGCATGAGCTGAGGATGTTTCGTGTCGACGGATTTATCGATGAGACGTAGAAGAAGATTCATCAATATGTCGGTCGCGTATTCCATTTTTCCCATAAGAACGACCATGAGCAATGACGCGACGTTCACTTTGTCCCGTATATTGAAGTCTTTCTGTGCCTCGAGGGTCTCGATGAACGTCAATACGAAACACTTGTTGTTGACCAATTGTTCGAACTGTATCATAGCCGCGTCGTAATTCGTTCTCGTTAACGTGCCCCTCGACCTGGGATCGTTCAGAATAGGATGGTCGATTACACCTGGGAAGAATACTTTCATTATATAATTTTTGTGGTCGAGGGTAGGAATCCCCGAAGATTCGAGATCGGCCGTTAAATCGGTCATATCCGTTTGTAATTCGGCGAATGCTTGTTTGCATTCCATTCGCACGTTACTCTCGAGCGTGTCCATCTGTATCTGTATTCTCTTATATTCCCGTTCCGCCTGAGTGCTTTTACGTCGATAAACAACCAGTACGAGAACGAATAAAAATACAAGACTGAAAGTGCCTGCGGCAATACCGGCAATAGCCTCGGGTGGTATAGGATAAGCCTTGATCACCTCGTAATGTAGATAACCAATGGGAAACCGAAGATTTCGTCCTACTCGAACGACAACAAGAGGCAAACCGCGCTCGGTCTTGACGCCAATTTCGTCCGTACCAGCGGGCTGAACATCGGGCGGCGTACAAACAAGCTGCGTGTGAGCTAACGAAGTTACGTTGCACGTAAGCATTCCCACTGTTACGTTAACGTCCGACTCGTCGCTCGCGTAATTAAGATTTTCGCCCTCGATAACGAGGGTATCACCCTTATAAAGCTTGACGTTACGTGGAAATGGAAAAAATTTCGGATCTTCGACGTATACGAGGCCGTTGCGCAAATTTTGAAAATGCTTCTCGAGATCGCGCACGCTCTCGACGTTGTCCATGACGAAAGCAATTTTTAAAGCCAATTGTGATTCCTTGATACTACGGGTGACCTGAACGTTTCCTCGTTTCCTTAACGAACGTTTGGAGCGTCGAAAATTTCCGAATCTCGATGCTACCGATGGACTCGGACATTCCATCTGGGTTGGATTTAAAACCGTACACACGGTTCTGTTTACCGGAATTATCTCGTTGTCGAAGAATACTTCCATTTCTGGTTTTTGTATCGTATCGAGATTCGTCCCGTGTACGGTTATCATTCGTCCACCCGAGGCGAAACTTCGCAATGGTTTTATCTCCATTATCGCTGGATCTTGGGTATAATTGAAGGGATTGTGCATCAGCGTTCTACTCGCACCGTCTATGTTGAGCGTCAGTCGCTGTATTTGTCTCGTACGCCCGGATTTACTCGTTACACAAGTCAGTCTCGTACTGCTGGCTTGACTCGCGTTAACGTGACACGGTAGCTCGTCGAGAAAAGCCGATATGGTGCTACCGATATTGAGATACATCCCCGTTATCGCGAGCTGCGTACCACCGCTCTGCGGTCCGACGGACGGATAAACACCGGTTAGCTGAATGTCCATATAATTGAAGAGTACGGCACTCTCGGTGTAACCGGCGTCGTTGCCAACGACCACGGATGCCGTATCGGTCGCGTTGCGACGTCCTGTACGACAAACTATACGCACCGAGACCTCGTAACTTACGAGAGCGCACGGTGTATTACCTATGCGTATTTTACCCTCGACGTCGCGCTCTTTGAGCCCGAGATTGCTACCTTCTATCGTTACGAGTGTACCACCCTCGATAGGACCGCTCAAAGGTTTTATCATGTCGATACGAGGCTTCGGACACTCGGCGAAAGGTGCGTGCAAACAAGAATGCTTGTATGTACAACTGTTGCCGCACCAGGAACACTCGTAGCGCGGATCACGCGTCATGCACAATGAACAATCGGCGTGCTCGCGATGCGAGCCCAAAACTTCGCACTTGTACAATATTATCGTTGTTTTATCGACGTGATGATTCGTGTTCCAAACGACGGTAACGGATGCTTCGTACTCGCCGGTAACAGCCTCGTAACCGTATATCGTCTTGTCGCAAACGATCAGGGAACTGTCGACACGCGCTTGAACCTTTAGATTCGCTCCCTCGATCGTAACGATACACTGAAATCCCGTGTGTCCGACTTGCGGATGTGGCAAATTTTCCACCTCTAGGATGATCTCCTTCGGTACGTCGTTTGGCAACATCAGAGGCTCCGAACGAGGTGAGAAACGAGGACAGTATTGGGCACCGTGAGCAGCTAGAGTTGGCTGATTCTGCTGTGAAATGGACAATGAAAAAGAAGAAGACGTAGAAACAATCGGATACGAAAAAAAAGGACGAGTCTCTTGTAAATAATTTTCCTTATTTTTCTATATAAGTAATGTAAAAGCTTGCTACTGACTTTTCGCAGTAATTATGCAGTTATATTGAATAATGTCATTTTCAGTATTGTTCCAAAGGATTAACGAAAAAAAAAAAAACTAAAATGAATTTCTACCGACGATCGTAGGATTCGAATTATTTTAATGCGAAATTATTATACTCACGCTCTCGCCCGATATTATGTTTCCCTGACAGCTGCTAGTGTTGTGAGTACATTTGTTGTCGTAAACGCACCAACTGCACGACCACTGAGCTTTCACGCATTCCGTGCATACCGTGTGTCTCGAACAGTCGAAATACGCAAAGTTACGGGACACAAAGTCCTTGTTGGTCTCGCTGGAACGTACGGAAAGCGGGACGAGAACGTGATCAGATTCCTCGGGTATGCTGGGCCTACCGAGGACCGGTGGTGCGGGACACGAGAGACCAGAGACCGTCATAAGAGCGTCGATCGGTTCGGCATTTCCGAATACGCATTTATAATTCGCGCCGGCTGGCAATTCCGGCAGGGTTCTTATCGTCAATTGTACGGTCGTCATTTGTTTGATCGGCAAACGATCCGGCGAGACTTGTTCGAAATCTATGCACTGTTGGCCCGTACCAAGTGACAACCATCGGGGACTGCTCCGACTCGCTTTTTGACAATCGCCTCTCACCGTACATCTGTCGAATTGAAAATTCACGAGACGGCATTAATTTTGACGAAATTCGATGACAATTTCAGAACATAGAGAAGAGAAAATGTGGAAATTAACCTTTTTTCTAACGAGCACCACCCGCAATAAGGATCCTTGGCATCTAGGCAAGTACTGCAGCTTGTATAACCGCTGCAATGTTCAACCTTAACTTTGGATATCTTGGTACTAGATAGAACGTAAATGTGTTCTCCATCGGGGGCAATCGTCATATCTGGAAGAAGTCGTTGTCCCTTGTCGACGACGACGCTCTCGTATACCGAGGATTCCGTGCCGGATAATAAAACTTTCTTCAATTGACCGTCGTCACTGCCGAGAAATGCGACTGTGTGACTCTCGGTACTGGCTACGGTTACCGAAGTGATAAAAGTATCGGGAAAATTGAGTATCGATTGACCGACGATCGGCGATCCACCCGATATTTTGAGGCCAACTTCGCAAAAGTTTAAAATATTTCCGGTATTCTGCGAACGTAAACGAGATTTCTGTGTACATCGATTGGCCGTGTATTACGAAGACGAGAAGGATATTAAAAACGCGGACGAGGTGAGATTCGTCTCGTCAATTACTCACCCCAACGTTCGGACACTCGCCGTCCTGTATGAGACCGCTAATGTAACCCATGTTACGATACTTAGTACTCCCGTTGAAGCACATGTGTATATTTTCGTTGAATTTGGTCTCGATGTCCTGAAGACTGTAGACGCATAGCGCCGAGCGCGACTCCGGCTCGTTGGTGATTCCTCGACTCGGTGAGAATACAGAAACGAATATAGGATCGCCCACCGCGATTCCCAACTGGCTGGCAAGATCGCTACCGGCAGCAACGACTTTTGCATCCTGCACGAGATTGTACACCTGCTGAGTACTATTGCCAAGATCAACGGTGCATTGGAGGGTTACTTCGGTATAACTGTCGTAATTTGGATCGCTTATGCAGCTACGTGCCAATCTCGATATGTAGCCCATTTCCTCTTGTTCCGGTAGATAGGATTGTTTCTGGACGAGTACGAAATACGCGTAATCACTGGCGTTGAACCCGTAGACGTATTTAACGAGAAAGTGATCGCGATATTTAACATCGATGTGAATTGTCGATTGTTTGTTGAAGTCGTATTTGGCAAATTCGAGAGTGTAAAGATTACGACTCGAGATGGCCGGTACGTCGTGACGATATTCGGCGTTGTTCGTGAACGTCGTACCGACGTACAGTATGTTGGTGGGACCCCATGAATTGTAACGCTCGGGCCCGATGAACGCATAGGTCGACGAATTGTCGTCGTTCGCTGCGACGGCTTCCGGAATAAATTCAGGTTTCAACGATATATTCGACATTCTGTATTTTTCGCAAGCGCCCTGACGGAGAGATCCGCAAGCTATCAATTTTCGAGAGCCGAGATCAGCGATTAGGAGCTTATTAACGTTGTTCATGAGCGACGGCTTCGTGTCTCTCGATGTACATCCGCTTGCATGGCACTGAGGATTGTCCAGTCTCGGGCCTAAACGAGGGAGAAGAAAATGTCGTTAGAATCTTTAGGAAAGAGAGGAGCTTGAAAAACTATCACACTTTTAAATATACTTTCAAGAAGATGAATCTTACCTGTGGACACATGTTCTTCGAGTTTGAGATTCGAGTCGAGCTGTAAAAGTCTATTGACACCCGCCGCGTAAAGTCTTCCAGTCGTAGGATCTATCGTCAAATGATTGAAGCGCAATGCTCCTTCTCTCGTTTTGTTTGCCTCGTGAGCGTCGAACATTTGTTTCTGCCCAACATTGGATGGAAATTGGGCAACGATGTGGGGCGATATATTTTCTTGTGGAAGAGTCGAGGCGGGTGGACTCTCGGCGTAGGATTGAACGATAGCGGCAACGACGACTAGTAGTAGAAGAGCCGATGCCGACGTCGATGACGATGGTCCGAGGCGTGCGAAGAGCCGTGGTGGCGGCGGTACATGCGGCGATGCAGGAAAGGGTCTCGGTCCGAGGAGTCTCATTGCGCAAAGATAATAACGACAGGGGCATACAGGGGATTCGAGATATCTCAGGAGAAGAGAGAGTGATGAGGAGCGCGTTTTAGGAAATCGAGTAACTGTCTCGAGCCGCGGGTAGCCAGTTTTGTCAACTGCGCTACCAGCTTCTCGCGCTACCAGGCACCGGTGGCATTTTGCACGACGTTCTCCGACTCCTGAAATATAATTTTATTCAATTTAAGCAATGTAACTTATCGAAGCGTTCAGCGCGTGTCTTAAATATCAAAAGAAACAAAGAAAAAATTATGCCAAGCGTAAACAACGATTTTTCGTGCAACTTGTGAACTTTTAGCGTTCAACTAATGAAGAAGAATGAAATATTGATGGAGTAAGACTCCTACTGCGTACGATGGATGTAAATTCCTAGGGAGATAAGAATTTGCAGCGATAATCATGTTTACATGTCTCATCTCGTCGACTATAAATGAGTCTACCGTCGCGTTAACCGCCTTGAGAGTTCAAAGCACCTTTCGATAACGTTCGCCCCTCGTACAAGATTAATTCACTAAGTGGCATTATTACTCCGATAAGATAAGATTTGTTTGTATAATGACTCGATAAATATATAAAATTGATCGTGAATCATATCCAGAAATATTACGTTAAAAAAAGAAAACGATGATAATGATAACGATATACGCGGCGATTTGCGATTATGGATACGAATAATTAACGACGTTCATAATAATAATTAGATTAAAGAGGCTGTATAATTTCTCGAAATAAACGATAAATGACGCTCATTACCCCGTAGCGTCGAAAACGTGTGTGCTAGAACGCTGCGAATCGTGATGTGTAAGTACCTACGCGGTAATAACGATGCCGTTTAAGAGACACGACCCTTTTCTCAAGCGTAAATTTTGTTAATATTCATGAAGAAATTGTTTCGTATATTGCGCCGTGACATTGTGCCAGATGGGCTCCTCGATTATAACAAGAGCTGAGCACTCTCGTGCGCGCGTACACACACCCGCCCTTCTGTCCTTACTATGAACGGGTATCGCGTATATACATATATTATATATATATATATATATACAACGCGCGCTCTCTCTCTCTCCACTTGACAGCTAAGGCCACTGTCTTCGCGGGGCACAAAGGCAAATGCACATAGTGCATACTTCGGACGACGCACACACTCATACACAGCCACAGATGCACGAATCTTTTCTCTCTGTCGTCTCGATCGCACACCGTATTCTCCCTCTCATTCTCTCCCTCGCACCGAGAGAGTCCCTTTTGCCATGAAACTCTCGCACCCCCGTCGTAAAGCGGCACCGTATCACATCATCACCGCGTCAAAATTCTATCGAACGCACGAGCTAATGGCACGTACATGAAAAGCGAAAAAAGGAAGGGTTTGCGAGTACATGCACCTATGTATATTGGGATAAAAAGAAAGAGAGAGACTCACAGAGAGAGACAGAGAGAAAAAGTGTACAGGACCTGCGATGAGAGGACCTGACTCTTCGTGTATGCATACGTATATACATATATATTTAACCATAGGTACATCGCGCATCGATACGTTACTCGATTTTACGGAGAGTTCTTATCCTCGTTATTCGTAAAACAATTCGCCCTCTTTGTCGTAACGCGATTAATCGTCAAATATATGTGTACATACAGCTTCGCCTCCCCCTATCTCATATCCCCGCTTCGCCAACATCACACGCATTTTAAGGAAAAGAATCTTTTGTTGGAACGCGAGATGTTTAATGATTATTACCTCTATCGGAAAGGAGTCAAGTCGTAAAACGGCATCCGTGGCCGGACTGTCGGAATGCCCGTGAAACCGTAGAGTCCGCTGCTCTACGGAACATCACGAACGTTCACCATGTTTCACTATCTCGAAGAGGAGCCTTTACACACATACATATATAAGGTATATATATGCGTACGTATATATGGGTGTATATATATATATATATATATATACGCTGTGTTATAAACCTTCGGGAATAATCCTTCGGCTCTTCGGTATATGGAAAACACACACACAATCGGGAGGTAACAATATAGTATAGCCGTATGTATCACTCTATACACTCTCTCCCTCGTCTACACGTCCCTCCGCGCACGCACTCTCCCGTCGCACTGTCGTCGATTTTCTTTCACGAATATTCTCCCTTCGCCTTGGTTCGTTCATTCGTTTTTTCCCTCCTCCTCCTTCTCACTTTCTTCCGCGATTTGTTCGTTCAACTCGCGGAATTGTTTCCTTTTATTTCTCTTTTGGTAGCGGGCACGCACACACGGACACACGTATACACACACACCCACACACATGTAGCTTATAAACGCGCGAGGGTGGAAGGGGAGAGAGCCACCGCCACTATATCGTAAATTCACAATATAACACTCTTACGCGGGGAGTTTTTGGTGTCGACCGCCATTAAAATTCGACGGACGACGATAGCGCTCGTTGCTCCAGCCGATCTATGTGCATTTCGTTGGCGTTGAAGAAACCGTGTCTCTTGAGCGTGAGATGTACCTACAGCGTGCGCGCTCTCCTGTACCATACCCCATCTTTCTCCAACGATTCGTTCTCTCCCCCGTTTTCAACCCACTACTCCTATACCTAATACTACATATCTTTGACCTCTCTCTTTCTCTCTCTGCCCCGTATAAACGTTTGGTATATGCACTCGTGTACTCGCTCCTTCCCACGCCGACCTTCGGCACTCTTCGTTCGTTCTCGGCCTACTATACATATAGCAGGGTAGAGTGGCGTCCATATACATATATATCATATGCCTATATCCATACTACTTCTCCAGAACGCATAGCACTTGTCGCGGCGCTGGAGCCTGTGCTTCTCTCTGCCCTAGCGCGTCCTCACGCGGAAGAACCATGAAAACCCTTTTTCTTTCCCTTCACATCGTTGCTCGGTACTTTATGGCGAGACTAGGGCGCCATCTGTGCACACGATGGGCTTAATAAATATGGAAGAGAAGTCGCGCCGTTCGCATCTGTCTAACGTACCATCGGCAATTCCGAGGATTACGAAAGCCATTCCGCAGAAACAGGATAAAATCGCTTTTTTTCTGACACGATAATCATCGTTTGTCATTTATGGTTCGCTACGAAATGGTTGATGGTTAGAAGCGTTTTTTTTCGTATATGTGAAGTCATCGTGCACATCCTTGTTCCACTATAGAATATTCTGTTGGATGGTCCCATATATACATATAGGATCATTATGTACTTCTTTTTCAGCGGCAAACTTACACGATGAGAAAACACGAATCGCAAATTCTCTGGCACGATGCAACGGATTGCGACAAAATTTAGCTCAGCCGACGTAGAATTTTGGCAAAAAGTGGATATATTCTGTTTGATCCCGATCGGTTGTATCGTGCCGGAGAACTTGCATATCGTTTTGCAGTCATCTCTCTTGCACTCGAGCAAAGTTCACTTCGACACTGCATCGTAATAATGAACGTGATATTATTGGATATCTATTGCAAAGCTTTCCATCATACGCGATTAAACAAATATATATATATATAGGTATATGCATAACTACAAACCCATGTATATAAGGAAAATCTTGACCGCTTTATTATTGATTTAACTCGAATTAACTAGTCTTGTCACAATTTATTGTAAATATTATGTTATTTACATGTATACCTAATCTTTCGGATAGTAATCGTGTACAATATCGTCCGTTGTTGGAGAGGGCGTGAAGTTCGTGTTCTTTTTGGCTGGTTTTATTTTCTTTCTCTCGTCGTACTTTTTCCCCCCTTTATCTTCCTCATGTATAACAAACATAGTAAATAACTAATATAGCGGTACTTCTTTTTCTTCTTCCTATCTTTCGTTTTACGTCTGTTAATTCACGAGTTTGATGATTGATGGACGAGTATAATTCAATTCATAATTGCGACGGTTACATTCGAGCCGTTTTATCGCAAGGCGCGTCACCGGATATCGACCGTTTCACTGGGAAGGGGGCATTATCTTAAGTGAAAAAAAGAATAGTCATAACTAGGATTTACCGTCCGTTCGTTTGTTTTCTTTTTTTTTTATCTTTTCCTGTTTTCGCATACGGTGATTATCTTTGTTTTTTTCTTTACGTACAGAAAGAACCTTGCCGCGGGCGATTTGGAAAAATCGCAAAAATCACGGCGTAAAATCGAGGATGCGCCCAAGATGAGAGATCCAAAGAATTCTCTCTCTCTATGTCTCACATACACAATTGATATCTCTTTTTTCTTCTTCATTCCACGTAGAAAATTCCGTGCTGGTTCATCATTATTCTCCCCGCTATGATTCGCACATTGAATTTGATCGAGCTGAGAAACGATTTATCCGTTTCGATCACCGTTTCATCATCTTCGAGGGTTTCATTAAAAAAAAAAAAAAAAAAAAAAACGAAACAGAAAAATCATTCGGAGTTCGGTTATATCATTGCGAGGAAAAAAAAAGTTTTCTATATATTTCTATATAAGCGAAAAAAGACTTAACCTATCTAACTAGATAATTCCATGGATCTCGAGATATTCTCTCTCTCTCTCTCATATAGAAATAACGGATGTACTCAAATAGAAGTCCCTCAAGTCTTAATGCACGGCAAGAAAGAGAGAAAAAAGACACGTTTTGCCGATCACGTGGGAGGGCCAAACACCGTATAAAAATTATAAATCAGAGTTCGGACGCGGGGAATAAGTTCGTGGCTTTTTTCCGGGGGGGGGGGGGGGGGGCGGCTGGAGATATTTTTAAAAAAATTTACGTCTAACCAGGAGTATCATACAAACATCCGTTACATATCGCTGCTCCTCGTCAGGCTTTCCTCTTTTAGGCCTTCGACATTACACCGGAAGTAACAACAACAAAAAGCAGAGAAAAAAAAAGAGATTGAAGAAAAAAAATGAAAAACCCCGAGGATACAATCGCACTGCTCCTCCTTCTTTTTCGAAGTCTCGATTATTGTAAAATTTGGTTTTATTTCTCATCTCGTCTTAGCCACACGCATACACACAGTCACTCACACTCACAGTCGCATATTATATATTTTTATTTGTTTTCTCATTTTCGTTTAATTACTTTTTCAGTGGAAAACTCCGCCTCGTTCGATTCGAAGCGAACGCTATGCTCGGCGTCTGTTTGCCCAAACGGTTGCTTCGTTACGCAAAAAGTTTGTTTTTCTGTTCTTGGTTTGTCTTGGTTCTTACTATGAAACTGCTTTTCGTCGTGCTGCCGTTGAAGCAGAAAAAAAATTCATTCGCTCTCTCTCTCTCGAATTTACGTTCACTCTTTCGTCCGTTCGTTTGTTCTCTCGTTTATAATCCGCGCTCGCAAATTCCTGTATCTCGATAAAATATTCGAGACAACGGCTCCTCATGCTGACGCGGAAGCGGGGCATGCACGGTGTGTGAAAAAAGGCAAAAATAAAAAAAAAAGTAAGTAAGATTTCCGTTGTCGTCACATTTGTCTCGCGCGTGTGGTTTCTCTTGCGCACGCTCGCGTACTTTTTTTTTACGTGCCCAATGTTTTTCAAGTTTTTTCTTTCATTTCTCTTTTTTTTCTTGCTTTTCTCTCCCCCCTCGACTATATATCGCTCCCCCCTCGAAACTCTTAATGGTTTGTCTTCGTTCGTGGTTTTTCTTTTTCTTTCGTTTCTTTACAGTAGTTATTCTCAATTCTGCAATGGGCGTACTGTATTATGCATTAATAATCTTGTTATCGATGCGCGAGCCTGTCGGTGAATATAGACCTTGTTTTTTTTTCGTTTTTTTTTCTCGTAGTAGTAGCGAGTAGTAGCAGTAGTAGTAGTAGAGTACAGGTAATAATAGCTGGTACGTGGTACAACAGATGATGGCATGGTGGCGATGGTGGGACTTTTTTGTTTTTTCTTCAACATTCACGTGGACACAGAGACGATTGAGACGATCTCTCTCTAGCCCAATGAAGGAAAATCGTGCTCGTCGTCGACCTTCGGGGCGTTCTGACGTCCGCGTGGCGACCTCTGTTCCACTTGAGGAGCCGGCACCTTGGCTATGTCCTTTATGATCCGACAAGGATAAAGAATAAATATTAATTCAAAAGAATCGTTGGAAAATAGAAATGGTGGATAACCGTTGGGTAAACAAAATTATCAAACTATTAATTATTTCTAAAAATTGCTATCCATGCTTTTAAATACAAATATCTATAAAATCTTGACTCTTGAAAATAAACGATGAATTGATTATAAAAAAAAACAAAAAAATGTCTTTACACTCACGGGCGGTCCTCCGCGTGGCTCGCCAGGAGCAGTTTCGCGCGGTGTGCCACGATTGCCACCGAATCCACGTTGATTCGGACGATCGCCGCGTGCACCGCGTCCTCCGCGTCCGCCTCGTCCACCACCGCCGCGCCGAGAATCGCTGAACTGTATGTCGATGTCCAAAACGTGCTTTTGCCTTCCAACGCGCTGAGGATATTCCGCAGCGACGTCGTAATCTTCCTCTTCCTCGTCCTCATCCTCGGCACCCTCCTTCTTCTTCTCGAGAGCGTACATCTTCTTCCAGCGTGTCAGATCCTCACCCTCGCCGGCTTTGCGCAAATTGTACTGAGGTTTGGCGCGATTACTGCGCAAAGCTTTCCACTCGTCGAGTGTGAGAACTTGCATTTCCTCCTCGACGGGTTTCTCCTCGGCCGACGTGTCAGCGGACGCTTCGGTCTCTTTGCCCTCAGCTGGCGCTGCTGGCGCTTCACCCTCGGGCTTGTCATTAGCCCATTCCTGGTTCTCGGCGTTCAAACTCTCTCTGAAAAAATGTTCAAAAAAATTAAAACATTCATCGATATCGTTTTCCTTCTATATCGATATAAAAAAATATTCCAAGCATTCGTCGAAAAAATTCAATTTGATTGTTCCTTGATAGATTTATATTGTTAAAAACAATTATTATCCTTCACTTTCATCATAATTATTGTTGTTAAGATAATTATTATTATACAGTTTAGTTGGCACAGTTATCGCTGCATAACTTCAAAATTGACAGCTACGACGAATGGTAGACGATAAATAAAACGACGAGAGGTGCAGGAAAACGGGATAACGAACGGCAGAGATTCCGAATACGTTATGGTGAAAGTGGCTTTTAAGATCGAAATAATTCCCAAAGACTTACTCAATTTCGTCATTATGAGTTCCCCAGTTATGGCTTCCGGCACCATCCTTCTTGTCGACCGGTTTCACACCACTGTAACCATGCCTGCTACCATTAATACACAGTCTATAAAAAGGATGGGGGGGGGGGGGGTGTCAAAAATGGGTAAATTTTTTAAAATTTCATAAACTCAAAAGTATAAGACGAAATATTTTTATTTTTTAACACAAGGTGAAAAACTGCTTTAAGAATGACTTGAATAAATTGTAGTTCATAATATTAAAAAATGGCGGCGCTGTAGAAACTTCCGCGGCAACCCTCCGCGCGACACGGGCGTATGTAGCTCCAGGTGTATCACCGATATGTTGTAGCTGATCGCTATGAAATTTGTACAAAATACTTTTAGATGTATTATTTAAAAGATAGCGTAGGATTTGTTTTCCCGACGATTAGGGAAATTATGGTGAGTCGAAGAAAAAAATATGTATTTTTCACCATAATTGCACGAGAAAAACGTCAATAAAAAAAAACCAATCAAGTTATCGCAAAAATCCTCTTAAATGATGTATCTAAAAATATTGTGTACAAATTTCACAGCAATCAGTTGCAACATGTCGGTGATACATCTCGAGACACGTGTCGTGCGGAAGTCCTCCGCGTAAATTTCTGCAGTGCCGCTTTTTTTTTTTTTTTTTTTTTTTAATATTATGAACTAAAATTTATTCGAGGCATTCTTAAAGCCGTTTCTTACCTTCTGTAAAGAAAGAAAAATATTTCGTCTTATACTTTCGAGTTTATGATTTTTTTTTTTAAATATACCCATTTTACGAGCGGCTAGTCCCTTTAAAGCGAATAACAAATATTAGCACATACGTATAATGCTAAACATTAATTGGTAAATAATTAATTACTAAGGTGCGTAATGCGAACAAATAAGAAACCATGCAATTGGGCAAAATCCTTACCTCGGTTGTCCGCTTTCAGACATATATAAAAGAATATTCATAAATATTGTTCCATCATTACGATGAGCAATTTCGTTATACATATTTTTAATAAACTGGAGTAAAAATTTTGCCACGTTTATTTTAAACCGATAGTTCCACGTGCCTACTTTTGTCAACATTTAATTCGTAAAAAAATTTAAATTGTAATACATACGTCTTGTCGGATCCTGATTGGCGGTCGAATTCGCGCTTTCCGCGATTATCGAAACCACCACGTCCGCCACGCGAACCACCACGTCCTCGTCCACCACCGATACCACGAATTCCTCCACGTCCGCGACGTTCACCGAAGTCTACGCGGTCACCGCGTTCACCACGGTCGGGGCGATCACCACGGTCGGGGCGATCACCACGATCACCACGGTCTCCGCGGTCTCCGCGGTCACCGCGCGGTGCATCCCCGGAGTTGCGGAACTCACGATTGTCCCGTCCTTCTCTGAGAAACGAAAAAAGAAACACGATGTGGAAAACTGTGTGATTTGTGGGAACAATTCGAAAAAATGTTCAGCGCAGATTTCAAGGGTGTCTGAAATGCCGACGTTATCAATTAGTAAGTTTACGTTGTTCAACCATCGAGGAGATTAAAATATAATACTTGTAAAATTTATAATGTCTAATTTCGAAATGTGATTGAAAATTTGAAAAATATGATTCAACTTACCCGGGTGGTCCTCGCCTAAACTCTCCGCCCTGGTTGCGAGGTGGCCTGTCTCCATCTTCTCGATTGCGTCGATTATTACGTTCTTCTCTCGATTCACCAGAGAACTTAACGTTGCGATCACCTCCCGCCGAACTTCTCTGCTGAGGAGGTTTCTTCTCAACTATTTTGATTAAAAAGAACAAAAATGTTAATTAAATAATCGCAAGATAATCAACCTACGAAAAAACAAGATTGTCAAATGGTATAAAAAAAAAATAAAAATAAACGAAAAAAAAAAAAATGTATATATATATATATATATATATATATTAGAAACACCTTCGCTGCCCAAAAAAAGTCTACAAAATGAATCGGGCTATGACCCACCAACGTTGTTCGCGTAGCGTGACGAACGAAAGAGGAAAGGGGGAGAGAGAGAGTAGTAAGTCGATAGTTATATTTTTGTCATTCCGCACGGCGGACATATTGGTGACCACAAAAGCACATGGTAACCATGTGCTTTTACTTAGGTTATTCGTCGTGTTGATGCTACTTCGAATGTTTCAATCGACTTATGATCACTTTATTTTATCATCACTTAACATTTAATCGATAATTTGGATAAGTTCGTTATTTTAAGACTTAAGTAAAAATGTACCGAAATGTAGCGCGTCACGGGCAAGAAAATCATGCACGATTAAAATTAAATATTTCTATCACCATTGTCATTACAATAAAGGTTAAGGAAGACACGAGGAGTTTTCACGTCTAGTCACGCGGGGTACTGGAACGGTACGACATGCCGCGAAGGTATAAATAATTATAATGTTTATTCTTTTGCCCCCGGCTTATCATCTCAGAAGCGATATATATAAAGCGAGGTGCACACGCCAACGGTGATAAGATCGAGCGAATAAGTACGGGGAAAAAAATAAATAAAACATGGGGCAAAAGATGAAAAAAATGGCATTCGCGTTGAAGAACGTTGCGAAGAGTCTATTGGCCTGTCTCATGGAGACATACGAGAATTTATCGAGCGGTAAGAGACACGAGGTCTCGGTGAATCTAGGCGGCCATAATAGTGCACAAGGTGCACCGCGCGGAGCGATGTGTGCGTGCGCTCGTGTTACCCGCTTTGGTTCGAGTTCGGACGAGACGAAAAAGAGAAATGAATGAAATGAAAAAAAAACCGTCACTAACCTTGCTCCTTTTTCACCTCCTGTACCTTGGGCGGTTGTTGCTGAGCATCCTTGATAACACGACTTTTCTGTGCCTTAACGCCGGCTGATTTTTGAGCGTCCGGTTGCTTGCTCTTGTTCTCCTTTTCGGACAATTTTTCCTTCTTCTTAGCCTCCTTCTCTTGTTCCCGTACTTTAAGCACTTCCAGAGGATCCTCGTCTTCGTCCAGCGCCAACGAGAATTTGTTCGTTACGGTGATGCTGTATGAGTTCTCCATGGCGTCTCTTATCCTCTTGTCTTCGAGGATTATGCGAAAATTTCACGGCTACTTTTGAGCCCTTGTGTAACAGAGACATCCAATATTCCAATATGGCCGAGCACGAAGGAAGTTGTAGTTTCACCACGAGGTCTGGTGCGCCTACATCGGGAGGTACCCTCAAAAACGTCTTGCACCCAGGCGCACTTTTGATCCCCACTCAACGACCGTGATGTATATGTAAATGTTACCGATGTTAATGGTGTCAAATTATTGGAAAAATTCGAATATTAATTTAGCTGTATCATCTTTTATAGATTAATGCTTGATTCGCGTTAAATATGCGATATTGTGAGAGGTTGTGGTGGGAGGAAATGGGCGCGTTTGCATGAGAGAGAATCTCCGGTGTGTACGAAAAATAGGTGAAAAAAGAGTATTCAATTTTACTTGATACCACGTGAAATAGTATCGATTGTGTTCGGCATAAATGGATAGATCTGTGGATATTGAATTTACGCAATTTCTTGACATAAATACTGTAATAATTCACTTAAAACTAGGGGAGTGATGGACCATCGGCTGCTCTTCTTGTACGTTGAGCCGGCCAATCAGAGCTCGCATATCCTTCAACTCGCCGACAACTATTAGGCGGGAAAATTTAAATCACCGAAGATAAGTACATTGATAATAAACTGATCATCGATGAAAGCACCTTTATTTTGTGTAACTTTTCATTGATAGTACGAAATTTTACAGTTTTTTCGTAAATGTATTTAATAAAATTGGAAATATTTTAATGATTTCTAAAGAAATAAAAAATAATTTAAACCGCACAATCATAACTTTTTCGCTCGCGATAGCGACACGTTCCTGTGTGATTGTTTTCAGCAACGCTACTTGCTCTTTGCTCGCTACTTGATCCCATCAAACTCGGATATTCGCAAACGGCGTCAAAACATCAGCGACATTGTCGCGTCCCATGAATAAGCTTAAGCCGCGAATAAGCTTCTCATAGTCTCCGCACGTCCCACGTGTCCCATTGTCGCATCGTCCAATTGTAGAATCGTCCGTAGTTTGTCTGTAGTTGCAGGTTGCAGTTGGCTCAGTACGATATGGACTTGGATTTGAAAGTCGCGGTTTGGAATGTGATGTCTAAGAAGGAACAAACTGATGAGTGAACTTGTAAGACAAGTTACTACTTAATACGTCGGGTATTAGACTGAGACATATGAGCACATGTGCTGCCGTTCGATAACAAATTTAATTAAGCTTTCTTATAATAATTCCGTACGCTTACAAGACTAATAATAAAATAATACCACACACGATATGCATTTTCCAACCTTCTGAATTGAACCTATAAATACTTTCCAGGGTGGATGGAAACTTGGTAACTTGCCAAACGACGGTTTCAATATATTTTTTAGAATACATATTCATTTATCTAATAGTTACATTGTATTGGGTTATGAGAATATATTAATCTTGAAATTACCGCCTCTCCATAGTTTTGGAAAGTGCTGACATCTCACCATACATACTGGAAACAAGGTGATTGGTCATCGCGTGTTTACAATGGAATGCTCCTATAAACATAAGTTCCAGAAAAACGTCCAGAAAGAGAAAGTTGTCCGTCAGAGAATTCCATATTCATTTCTTACGTCGCCGATGTATTGTGCCTTTAAGAATCGATTGCTTACACGCCAGACAGACAAATGGCGCCGTCTGCCCGGTGACTAGCGTTTAATACTATAACTAAGCTTTATCCAAGGAGGGAATAAATATGCCACATATATTTCTTCATTATTAATATTGAAGAATACAAATATATTTATTAATCTTTGAAGTAGAAGAATGCATTTTCTTAACAGTCTTTTTTAACGCGCGCCGAATATGGCTTAGAAGTATAGTACAAGTCAGGACGGAAAAACAACTGAATATTCGTTCCTTAAGTGAATATTAATTCTAGTTTTTCAAGAATAACAAGCTTCTGACATATTGAGCACGGATCAGAATCACCCATGTTATTTATCCTGCAAGTACTTCACTAGGGCTATACCGCGATCGAAGCCTTTGTCTGCAATAAACTTGTTCTTCACGTACCAGTCGGCATTTTGGATATCCCCACCGTCGCCGGTGGACGAAATCATGCCGGCGAATAGTCAACAAAGGGCCACATTGTTTTGAGATGACAAGTTTCGGAAATATCCATGGCTGATCAACCTGGCCCACTTATACGTTGACTGGAGTGCATCTTTCTGCAGATAGCTCTCGATGAATGATAACAAATCTTTCCATGAACTTTTGGTGAGCCCGATACATGTGAACGTGTATAGGGTATCAATCGATATCTTCAAGCTCTCGCACACCTTGCCCATAAGGGTTACAGTGCCCAATCCATGTTCGGAAGTAGGGAGTGAGGAGACCGATATCCATTTGACGAAGAAGACGAGGATGTGTTCTTTTTCCCTTCTTGGCTTTCTCCCATTCTGCCAACAACATAGCCATCATTGTAGAGGCATGTGGATTTCGCTGATGTTTCATAACCACATCTGCAATACACGTCTTACACGGTGGTGAATATCCATAGGCCATGGGCCAATCGGCAAGGATTTCCACCATAGATTTTTTATTAAAAGCCTGGACCATTTCTCTTTCGTCTTTTATCAGTCCCTGCATCATTACCAGTGCCAGGAATCCAGTGACTTTCCTGAACATCCTCATCTCGAAATCCATGTTGGTAGCAGTAAACCGAAGCAGGATAAAAACTACCGTCGTTCTGAAAGTTTTCTCGTCTCTTGATCCCTTCCTGGATAATTTAAGCTCGAGGGGCACTTCTGAATTGCGGAAAAGAAGGGCTTATTCCCTTGAAACTTGCTGGCAGGGAAGAAAGCAATGTCCTCTCCGATAGCTGGCGACTCGGCGAGTGTGGGCAAAATTGGATAAATTATTCGATGAGGGGACGAAGCAGGTGGCAGAGACCCGTCGAAATAGTAGTAATAAAACAGGATTTATGCGTTCTTCATATTGACAAATTGGTTGTAGTCAATAGGGAAGTATACGGACTAGAGATTTGAGATGGTGATTCATCAGTCCACGCGCGCGGTTCGTCCATTTTTCCTGCTCTTAGATTAGGAATGCGGAGGTTTTTCAACCTCGCAAACAGGAGTACCAATTTTCCTTTTCCGGATCCATGATTCTTAAGCAAGATGGAATTAGAATATGGACCAACAACTGGAATGAAATTCCACACGATCTGTATTTTGCTTCTTTCTTTGTTAGTCCCGCTCTTTATGGGCGTGCTCTGGGTGCCCTTTTGTTTTCCGTGTGCGTGCCTCTCCTTGTCGGCGTCAGTCACTTTTAATATCCTCAGATATCACGTCGGAGATCAGCGATATGTGGAATCTTACTCCCATCGGTTCTTGAGGAATATGAAACTTTAGACTCATTAGTATTAAAGAACGGATATTTTAGTGACAACAAATGTATAAGTGTTTATTTCCCAACAGTCATATACGTCTTATAACTCTCGTTCAATGTGAATGCCGAATGATGTGAATCATGTGAATCACCTTCTTTGTTCGAAATTCTTTCTTTTTTTCGTACCATAGTTCCTTATTATTAGATGGTAACTCTATTGCCCGTTTGTTTCTTATTCCTACAGTGGCGCTGGTTGCTTGTTCTGGCGCTGGTGTGTGTGGTGCTGTTTGGAAAGCGCGACAACCCTGCCACACAACTCTCATTCTTTCTCTCTCTGTACGCTCTTAGGACCAGTGGTGCGCACTCCAATCCTTCTATAGCGCTATTCACACCGGTTGTGGTAGGCGACGCGTCATCGAATACAGCCAATCGAAACGCTGTTGGCCGACGTGCGCGCCAGCGGAAAGGAAACGCGTGCGTCTGATTGGCTGCTTTGGTCGGCGGACCGTGTGTCGCGTTATAGGATCGCTCTTTTACACCATACTACAGCGGTTGCCGCGCCGCATGCTGCGTCTTGTGTGTAAGCGCCATTTCTGGCGCCATTATTTTCCCGGTGGCGGCAACTCCGTAAAATCTTGCGATCGTGTGCTTTCGCGCATCAAATGTAGTATACATCGTGCGTAGGATTTCCTCGGTGGTAGGGTCCCGCGCGGTGCGTATACTATCCTGTATATCCGTTGCTAGAGAGCGTGGTGTGCTCGAAGAGAGCGATGAGCGCGTAAACCGCGAAAACGTTGCGCGTCGTACGATAGATACTATGCTTTGTTTTTTTTGGCGATCTCAATGAGCTGCAAGTGAATAAAAGGTACGCCGAGAAATAGCGCGTAAAGCGTTGAGTTACGGTGCGAGAATAAAGAAACGAAAAAAAAACTTTTTAAAGTCCAAAAAATCGTTGTGGCGTAAAAGAGTGCTCGGTGTGTATCGTGGTTATGATGGAGTTGCACACGCCGAAGCGCGAGTCTCGTCCGTTGGCGGACACGATGCCGCGAAGCCCACCGATGTGCGACACGATGCTGTATCCGTGGAATTGGGGCGAGGAAGCACGTAACGTTAATCTAAGTCCGGGTAGCTCGTGCTCGTCACCCGAATATCGAGAGCATGGAACAGCGGGAAATAGTCAGAACGGTGCGATACAACGTTCCGGAGGCTCCGAGAGTCATCGTCGCGGTAGACCACGCGCCGACGCTCTGACGAATCTCATGATGCAGGGCAGCACTTCTCCAAGCAGCATTAAGTGTACTTACTGCAATCGCGTGTTCCCGAGGGAAAAAAGCCTCCAGGCTCACTTGCGTACGCACACGGGTATGTATATATGCAATATTACCTCCATACCCTCTCCCTTCCCTTGCACGTTCTTTCTTGCGGATAAAATTCTCCAACGATCGGGACGCCAATGCTACTCTCTCTCTCCCTGCCTCTCTTTCTTTCTTTCTCTTTCTCTCTGTGTTTGTACGACCACGCGGATACGCTCGTGTGTCACTAAATTCTAATAGAGCGATGGTGGCAGTGGAAATAGAGAACAAAAAGAGATCCACGCGACCATCACTGGCACTTTAATATTCTTACTACAGTTTACTATGTATATAGGTATGTAGTAATAATGTCATTCGGCGGGTAACGGTCACGCGTAGTCACGCGTCCCGCCGCACACGAGACCGCCATCATGCGAATTTTAAATTGTTAAATGGCTCTTCCCTCTCTCTCTCTCCCCAACGATATGACGGCTTCGCACTCGCTACTTCTTCACTCTTCTTTTTGTGTATGTTTCTTATTTCAATGACTTATGTACGTGAGGACAGTTTATTAATCAGTTTCAAGACCATCAAACTATACGATGGGATATATTTCTGTTTCTTGTCTATGTTTTCTTTGTTCTATTTTCTTATGGTTTATTATCTGCGCGATAGTTAGACGGCATTACAGTTACACGACGAATGTATGAAAATCGACCGTTGCACAACCGATGCTTGCATTATACAGTTTTTTAATATTCACTAGCGCTTGCCGTTCTTCTGAAAATTTCGTATTATCAAGATTTATAAACGAATGATTTATTTTCTCAGGGGAACGTCCATATCCATGCGACTATCCTGGTTGTACAAAGGCTTTTACTCAGTCCGGCCAACTGAAGACTCATCAGCGTTTGCACACCGGTGAGAAGCCGTTTCTCTGCACCGAGCCAGGTTGCGAGATGCGATTCACACACGCCAATAGACACTGTCCGGATCATCCATACGCCACGCTGACACGTTCCGACGACTTCGTTTTAAAGCCCGTTTCGGGAAACACGGAATTGCCTCACGACGTCACACGCTGGCTGGAGCGTTACAAATTGGCGCGAGAGCGCGAGGATAGAACGCCAACGGGCAAGAACGAGCGAAAGAAGAAGACCTGGAAGAGCTCATCCGAGAATCATCACAAGCGAATAAAATCGCGCAAAGGTCTGATGATGGATTCGGCAATCGAGCAGGAGAATCGCGACTGTAAATCGCCGAATCAGCGTGTTTACTGCAGCGAAAGTCAAGACAGTCAGGACGATAGTCAAGACGAGGATCCAGCCGAGGCTTGTACGGTCCTTCAAACATCCGAGGACGAAGAAAGTACGATGGTAAAATTACCAAACACACCGGTACGAAGACCGCTCGATAGATTGCAGCCTAAAAAACGATGGCTCAGAGAAGCCTGTCTCGAACAACAATTGGCCAAACCATTGAGATGGGACATACGTCCAAATTCCGCTGCGAACAATCAAAACGAGAAAGATCAGAATATCGTAAGCATGAGCACCGAGACGAATTCTCAAGTACTCGAGGAATCTTCGATCGGTCAAGTCGAAGGCGAGATACTCTTCCCACCCAAACGATTATCCTGGGATCTCGTATCGACGGAATTACGAACGAACAATGCCGAGAGTACGAGCGCCGAACAACTCTTTCTCGAGACGAGGACGTTGCCTCGACAGGTACATTGGACCTCGAGCTCCAACAGCTCAGCCATGATGAACGAAAACCTCGAAACCGCGACAATCGTCGAGCCTCGGGACGTTCGAGGAATTACGGAGGATAATTGTTGGAACACCGGGAGAAAAAATGACACTCGCAACATCGAGGACGAACGCGTTCAGATCGAGGATTCCAGTATCGAAAGAGTCGCTGCGAGACACACGGAGAACGAGACGAGACCCACCGTTCTCATGCTCGCTGGAAATTCGACCAACTCGAGCAGAGAACCAACGAGATGCGGCAGTACCGTCGGTACGAGCAACGAGAGGCCCAATCAGGTCAAGGTCGTCGTAGTCAAGCAGGAAGAGAGTCTGATCAATTTGCCGATACTCGAGGACAATCAGAAGTGGCTCGGTGCATTGGCGCTCATGGAACTCGCTAAAACCCAAGAGGAAGCAGCCGCGAGAGCTCTCGAATTTGCAAAACATTTCGATCAACGGACGGCGATGCAACAGACCATGAACTATACTCATCTGTAGACTGTGATTTTTATAAGTACCCCCCCCCCCCCCCCCCCGTTTTACTTTATCCTTTTTTTCACGAATGAAATGAAACTCGAGTCGCGTTCGTGCTTTCAAAAATAAGAAAACAAGAAGAAATTATGGGAGACGTATTTGACAACATTTCGAATCGCACGTGTGGCTTTCGAATGTACTTTTGTAATGTATAGATCGTTGTACATTTTTTCATTTCTCTCTTTTTTTTTTTTTTTTTTTTTTTTTACTTTCCCTTTAAAAACGAGATCGTCTCGGATCGAGTTCGAAATAATGGAGAGGGACGTTAATGAGATTCTCAGAAAAGCCACAATGACAATTTTCAGTGATAATTGATAATAATATGTTCGTTTCAATTCGATCACGTTATCTACCTATTTAGAATCACAGTTCTTCAGCTATGTTTTTTCTTCTTTTTTTTTTCTTTCGTAGTTTTTCCACTCCCTTTTTTTTATACAACTAACGGATCTGCGATTCGTCGAGTCCTTCATCACGACCGGATGAAAGAACGTTGAAAGATTTACTTTTATCTTTTTTTTTTTTTTTCGTAACTTGAAGCATTGAGAAATCTAAGTAATGCTTATTTTGTTTCTCTTTCATTATTTTTCGTAACGTAGGGTCTAAATTGTGATCGGTAGGTTCCGTACAAACGAGAGGACGCGCACGCGAGAGAGTGTTACTTGTTATTTGAGCGGCGTTAATCGTCATTGATCGACGAGGTTTTTTGTTTTAAGGGTGTTCTCGAGCGAGACTTGGCTATTACCAAATATCTGCGAAATTACCGAGACAAAGGTGAAGGAGTTGATCGAAGGTCCCGTTGAAAGTTTTTCGGGCGGGATTAACGAGAGCTCTCACGTCAGCGAGAGAATCCGAGATTTTATGAGTTTGTTCGTATTATTATGGAGGGAAGTTTGTTACAACTGTATTTCACGTAGCGAATAAGCTTTTTCGCATCGTTCCCAAGAAAAAATGATTTCAACTATCGAGCGCCGATTTTCGATTAATAGTTCGAATAATCATAAAAATTACTTCTTTTCTATGGCGAATATCATTTTATTCAAAACTCCGATAATGCGAGGTACTTAAAACATTGCCGTTTAGATTTTTTTTCCTCAAGCTTCCTGCATTACGCACGTGGTTCGATCTTCATTGATGATTCGGGCATTGAAATAATAATGAAGAAATCACGTCTGCGAGCATAAATTTATAAATCACTGTTAAAAGAGTATTCGTTGATTTATGAGAGAGAGAGAGAGAGAGAGAGAGAGAGAGGAGAAAAGAGAAATGGTGAAGACAAAATTGCTGATTGATTGAAAAACGCCGCACATTGTAAGCAACTCCGTCAACGAGTTTGATCGTATTGTATTCGGTTTGATCGTTGTATATTCCGCGATTATGAGAGCGATCTTGCACATCCCACCGTCTTGAGTCGGTCGTGCATTTCGTCGAATTATTTATTTCTATTGATTGTCAATTAATACCTTTCTTTTTGTTCGAGATGCGCGGAAACCTTGTGTGATATTTAGTATAATAAAAACTGAAGAAAAAACGAAGTAAATGAGAAAATGGAGAAAAACAAAAAAAAACATATCAAGACAAATAAGCCGCGATTCGTGGAGTAAACGAAAATAAGCGTGTTTGCATTTGATA
Source organism: Netelia virgata (assembly GCA_951802705.1). Taxonomy (NCBI): domain Eukaryota; kingdom Metazoa; phylum Arthropoda; class Insecta; order Hymenoptera; family Ichneumonidae; genus Netelia; species Netelia virgata. The sequence continues at coordinate 9,282,597 of OX637865.1, forward strand.
TTGTAAAGTATTTCATTGGAACAAAATTAAATACTATTTATACAAGTTGAGCCTGTTGATATTATAAATCTGCCTGTGTGTTATGTACTGGCCTAAAGTATGTTAATCCGGCGAAATACAAACGATTCTACCCTCAAGTGGCTAAAATGGGCAACATTTTTAACAAGATTGAAATTCTTATGGCCGACGGAGAGGATGTATCGACGATTCGCATCGCGGCTAAATACTTATCCACCGAGTTTCGACAAGTTCAAGAGAGATAATATTATAGGGGACCATGAAAGGTAAAGAAAGCAATATAGGACCCATGTTTATTCAATTTTTATTAAATTTTCTTCCAAACATGCGTTAAATTTTCGGACCAGAGTAAAATCTCATCGAATTATCCTAAATAGAAATTGGGAATTCTTTGCTCGTATCAGCGGCTGATACGATCGGCATTTTCATCATGTTTTCATCCTGGGAGGAATTGTCGGTACGGCAGGTAACTGTTTATTAACTAATAATAATCTAAACATAATTATAGGAAAAAACATCAAAAAGCCTTAACCTTCACGCACGAGCGATATCAAAAGGAAACGTATAATATTAATTTCTTCAAAAATATTACTCGAGAGCTTACAAAAGTATCCGAGAGATGGCATGTGCTCGTACTAATTTTTTTCAGAGTCGTTACTCGGCACTATGAATTCACTCCGAAACCATAGTTCGTTACGAGTGCGTAAAAATAGAAAACTGTACAGGAGGAAGTCGTGAAGAGTTTTGCAAACGTCCACACGTGTGCCTTTATATGCGGAATATCCTCGACCCAACGTCATGCTCCTTTTATGCCTAGAAAACTTACGCATGGCAAGCCAAGAGGAACGCGGTCGGCTACGTCGAGAGCGAGGAACACGTTTCTGCGTTGTGAACATCTGCATGCATCGCTTTCGTAGCCGCCGAGAGAGAGCCAGGACGGTCATGCATGCAAGGGCCGTTGTACATTCATAATACAGTATTCGAGGGAGGTTATGGTAAGTACTCGTCTCTACCGTCTCTTATGACTGTATGGCTCTGCGAAAAGGAGATTTGGCCTCTACACAACGAGACACGGGACGGAGAGTCACTAAAGAAACGATTCTACAAAGCTACTATATTCAAAGTACTATGAAATTTTGTAACGAGGTGGAAATAGGTTAAGTACAACGAACCGATCCACGATTAAATTGCAAAATGTGAAAAAAACAAGTTGAATATAAACCGCCGGCTGTGTAGCTCACGAAGAATTTGTAATTAAAACATTCAGCATCGATGACCAACGGCGAAAGTAATATCCAGGAATGGTTTTCGATGATTCTTTGCGAAAATTTATTTTTCAACGACTTTTGTCCCTATAGACTCTTCGAAATTGATAGAGCATCGACCGGAAAGAGACGAAAATAGAAAGAAATTGCAATCTGTGGCTATCGGACCATGCGAGAGAAGATTTTTTTGCATGAGAATTCGAGGCTCGTATATATCTATTTTATCTATTTATATATATGTATAGAAGTAAAACTGGTTGAGATTGAAAAGTTTTCCGTTCAAATTCTGATATGTTGTAGAGCTCGTGATGAACAATTTGTTAAGCCACTTCGAAGCCACCTCTAGATTTAATTTCGAAAATATAGCGCAACTTGAAAGTCTTGGTACAAAGCATTCTTATTTTAAAAACGGAGGAAATGACAAAATTGTCAAACATTAAGAAAAGTATAAAGTACAACAAAATTGTTTTTTTTGTTATTTTAAAAAGTTCGAGCTTCCTTTTTTAACAATTCTCATCACTAAAAAAAATAATAATTATGATTGGTTCATTCTCTATAATTTTCTCGATGTCGATGAAAAGTTTTTGAAAAAAAATTCGACCTCGGTGCAATATATATAAAACAAAAATCTGGCAGAGTTTGTAATTGGCTTAACAAATTTTTTATCACGAACTGTACAACATTGGTGAATTTCAACGAAATACGAGATGGTTTGCGAAAAAACTCTTCGATTTCACATATTTTTACTTGTATCTATAGTCGGCCATGTGGGAATCACATTTGCTGACAAGTTTATACTGGGATGGGGTTTTTATCGATTGGTCACCGCTCCGTCTCTCTCCCTTTCTACTTTTCGTACCCCCGGAGACCGATCAGAATTCCGAACTCTGTCGGAAAAGGGGAATAGTGTCCCGCGATACCACGCTTGGGAACGTAGTTGGACGACTTTCGCTTTCATCGAATCACTTTTTAGTCATAAATCGTAAAAAAAAAACGGAATTCCGGCAGGAGTTGAATATCGCATCATGTGGCGAACCCAGGGAACAAAACATTATCTATTTTCTCTCGTGGATGAAGCTTCGCGACGTTGAAAAAAAAACTCTACCATTTTCATCCCTTTGTTTATCAAAAGTTTATTTAAAAGTTGACTACGTTTTAAAAAAATGTTTTCAATGAAAAATATACATATTCTTTAATAGTCAAAAAAGATTGTTCAAAAATGTGTTAGGTTATGTGTTTGTTGATATTCGCCGTTGGCCAACGTTGTAAAGTTTTGATGACTTCTGCAGCCTCGCATGTGCGCCATCTTCCTTCGACGGGGACAAAACGCGAACTGTGTTCTAAGAGCGCGCTAAATCTACGAAATGCTCGGCGAGCGGAAAATGCACTTTTAATTGCACGTCAAAGTCAAAGTCGACCCCGTTGGTAACGTCACTCTGGCCCCTGTCGCTCTTTAGCATATACTCTCGAATGCCACCACATTTCTCTATGGCCTCGCTGCTTTACCCGCATGTGCGCATGTGCGCACACAACCATCATGCGCAGCCACCAAACGGAAGGTCCACCACGTTAACCGTCCGTTACTTATCACGGGAGAGTGGGGTTTGGGGGACGGGTCACGTCGAGTGAATTTTCGTTCCCTGGAATTTTTGCACATCGTGCGAACGCAGCCCTCTCTTTGGCTTATGAATTTTGTTCTATTCGAATTACGTCCAATTTGCTTTATTAATATTCCGTATATGCACCGTACTTAGGCGAAACGAGCGTACACACAGGACAATGGAAAAAGCATCGTGCGTCAAAAGCCACGGTTGTGTGCGCGTTTGAGCGTTGAAGGAGTTTCGCTAAGAGAGGTTATGATGCAGTTGCGTGTATATAAAGGGCATGATTCTCAAAGCGGGTTTTCCGCGCGCGTGGTTGACGATGGGAAGGTAATTCAGGCGACTTAACACCCTCTACCGGTGCAAAGTGGTT
>OX637865.1:10588553-10601053 GCA_951802705.1 Netelia virgata
TCGAGCCTTTCTTGAAAAATGGAAACGGCATCGAGAGCACCGCCTATAATATTTCTGATATCAACATTTTTATAATAATAATATTGGTTCATTACTGCTCTCAAATATAAACCTGGGTCATTTTTGTCCTACGCGTTTTTCACCTACTAATTTATACTACAGAAAATCTGGAAAATTCAAAAAGTCGCTTTGCTTTATTTATTCGAAAACTGCAGATAAAAAAATTTGGAATAATTTGTTTAAGATTGTTGAGCGAAACGTAAACAAAAGTACAAATTAAAACTGAAAGATGAAGGAAAACAGACCGGCAACGGTTAATTTGACATTTGTAACCAAATGATTAATTTTGCTACATGAAAAATCGGGATTTTCGAGCGATATCAGTTGACACATTGCCATTCATTTCGATGTAAAAAATCATTATTCGGATAAAATGCGCTAAGAATCGAACCTTCGATGAAATATTCCAGAACCTTCATATTTTTTCAACAAAAATTGTACTGTTGGGATTTGAACGACCTTCCCGCCCAAGAACATTTACGTAGTTTCTCAAAATATCATATTATCCAAGAATGTACCCTCGAAACGCATGCTTATGCGTAGCTTGCATCGATGACGCTTTCCACGGGTGAAAAGTGGTAAAAATGACGAAAATTATGAATCGCATCCTGTCGTTCGAAGTGTAAACCTGTTTCAAAAGTTCTACCCTCGGTGTATTCCCAGGTCGATTTTGTCCCTGAGAAATTTGAACTTCTCAATACACAGGTATAAACTGATGGACAAAAGCAACCCTTTGATGTGAAATAAATTATTTTTATTTCCATTATTATTATTATTATTATTATTATTGAATTCCAATTTTTAGAACAACAATAATAATACTACCGTATTATCCCCGTTATTACGAAAGTTCACAACTATTGTCAGTAGCTCTTCGCCTCATCCTCATTTTCCATCCGATTTCCCGTCAGCTTTTCGTTTCGAGACGATCGTGACGGTTTCCTTCGAGAAACCAAAACCCCACCAAATAGGCAAACATCGAGGCCAATTCGCGGTCGGATATCCGAGAAAAAAAAATCAAAGTTTTCTCGAAGGGTTCGCGTCGAACTGTTTTCGGCCGTCTCGAATCTCGGTCTTTGCCACAACCCCCTCGCCAACTACGGTCGAAGTCGCTCGAGTACAAACTCTCCCTCTCTCTCTCTCTCTCTCTCTCTCTCGCTCTCTCTCTCTCTTTCGCTCTCTCTCTCTCTCTCACTATTTCACGAACGGGTAAATTTTCGTTCATCCTCGCGGCCATACGCGAAGCCGCACGCGGGGGCCGTCTAGCGAATCATACACCCGTTGTAAACAATGCCCATTGTCCGGCATATCATTTTCACTCATCCGCCATTTCCTCGGGCTTTTGCACGATAAAAGGAGCGGGTTGAAGGGTAGGGGTAGAAATTCTCGGATGGTGAAAATTCTCGTGCTCGGTGGTTACGTAGATATATAGATATATGGCTTAGATTCCTCCTCCTCCCCTTTGCACCTCGTCCACCTTCTTTCTCCTCTCTCACTCTCTCTCTTTCTCTCTCTCTTTCTCTCTCTCTCTATGCTGCGCCGTTTCGCAGCGAGAGAGCCGCCCTAGCCACAGAGCCATTAGAGCCGCGCGAGCACGCGAATGAATGCTGTTCCCTTTCGCCCCTCCTCGTGGGCTCCCTTACTTTTTGCTTTCGAATTTTCCACCTTTTTCCTATTTCCCTGGTATTTCCCCGTCGTGTCTCAGGCCAACCTAAGCGTCCATGGGCTCTCTTCGTCTTCTTCTCTCGAATCATTCGAATACGAGCAATATATATATATATATATATATGCATGCACCTATGTGCGTTTATATATATATATATGTATATGAGTTTCGTCTATTCGACCGGACAACGCTAGAAAGCCTGTACAATGCACCCATTGTTATCGGCCACGAAACGCCTCTCCGCGCCGATTCACCGCAACATCGTTCTATATATATATATATATGTCTCTTTTTAGCTCTTGCTCTCTCTCTCTCTCTCTCCCTCTCTCTCTCTCTCTCGCGCACGCGCGCGCGCTCTCGCGCTCTTTCTCTCTCTCCCGCGGTCTCGTGGATAGATAACACACGTTCGTTCTCCGTCTCTTTCTTTCTCTCTTTTTTCTTGTGCTATTATTGCTAATCGTCGATCGTTACGGGAGCCACCATGTATTTCTCGTTGGAAGAAAATTAACAGGTGCATAAAGGCAAGAAATTTTCGAAGAAACGTATGAGAACGATGGACTACGAGTTTTGTCTATCGTCTTGATAATGTTTCAGAGTTTCCTGCTTTTTCTTTTTTTGTCTCTTTTTTTAAACCATTCGGTTCGATTCGCATAGGAGGTTAAACGTGTTCTATTTGAAAGAACGTTATTTTGTGTATGTTAAAGAATAATACTTACTTACCTATTATTACTTATTATTAATAGATATTGTTAGTGGTTATTGCGATTGGTTATTGCGATAGCGAATATTACGATTTATTGGAAATTTGGCGAACAACTCTTGTCGTCGATCGTGAAAGGTGGAGATGTTCACAATTTCACATTCGGTCGGCTCGTTCGAGCCGCTGATTCACAAATGGCTCGTGAATGAAAATGATCTTTTGCATTATAATACAAAAATTTGTATGGCATGGACGTAGAAGCAATTTGATAAAAGCTCAAATTGAAGAGCAAGTGTCTACCTAATTGTAAGATTCATAAAAACCGTTGGTCTTAAGTACAAAATTAATAATCAATTATAAATTAATTATCGAATATAATAATTGACCTACCGTCTAATTATTAAACCTTCATTTATCGAATATTAAAATAATGATACCCTACAATTTTCTTTTACGCTTTCAATAATTTTAAATCCGAAAAATATAAAGGAAGAATGTTAATAATCGCAATATCACGCTTGAATTATCTCGACGGATTTATCAAATTTGATTAAACCCTATTTCGTAACTGACTACTGCGAAGAAGAAGGAAAAAAAATCTGCTATATTCGCTAATGTATAAAAGTGAAGGGAAGGGGTCGAAATATTATTCCGTTTTATATGACGAAATAATCGATGAGTTGGACTAGTAAACGTGTGTAAAGACGTGGTAAAAAAAACACATATAGACAAAAGTCTCCGTATATATAGAAAAGAACAATTGTATATCTATGTACGTAGACATCAGTAATAATGGCTATAGGCATTGTGTATTGGTTTTGCGAAACGAGCGGAGGTGGATGGGCTTCGGGTGTGTTGGTTTTGATGCGAGCATCATGGTTATAACATTCATCCGAGCGTAAATGGAACAACGCGGTATACAAGAGGCTTGATTAAAATATTAATTGAGATGGAAATAACGGTTGGTACCGCGCACAGACGCTCTCGACAACGCTCCAATGGCTGTACCACGAAACGACGGGACACACAGAAGGACCGTTCTATTGCGTAATGTCACGAAGCTTGAGAGAAATTGAAAAAAAAAAGAAAAAAGAAAAAAAAGAAACAAAACAAAAAAAACCACCAACAACAGGAAGAAAAGAAGAAAAAAAAGATATCTTTACCGAGGATCGAATAGTTTTCATTATCTCTCGTCTGCTCTCGACTTTTGAGTAAAAATTAAAAATTAAAAAACAGACACGCACACGGGCAAGAAAAATCACCGTTTACGTGGTTTTCTCATTGTTTCGCCGGTCTTTTGTTCGGAACGAATCTCGCGTTCTCATCAATCTCTTAATTAACTTCGGAGCCGCGAGAAGTCGATCGATCAATCGGACGATATTCTGTTGGTTCGTTTTCTTTTCTTTTTTTGTTCTTCTCATTCTTCTCGCTCGGTCGTTTCGTCGACCAGCAATTATTAATTGTTTGAGGCACACGCGCCAAATTCTCGTCACTCTCTCTCTCTCTCTCTCTCTCTCTATATATATATATATATATATACTCACACAAGAATTTAAAGCGTATATATAGAGGGAGAGAGAAAGAGAAAGAGAATTCGAGAATACGCCGCGTGTATACATATATCTTCCATACGACCCCCTTGTGCTCGTCGGAGGTTGAGCAAATCCCAGGAGAACAATCAGTTGAGTATATTATATGGTGTACCATCATATATATATATATATACACACATACGGGTACACATAGAAATGGTACGCACGATCAGTCGAACTCCTATAGTTCTTTCATCGCCTCGCGCAAACGACAATACTAAACTGTTATATATATATATATATATATATGCGAAACTCACCCTAATCGACGAGAATCCCACCTTCAATGAAAACTAATCTCATATGGACGCGTGTTTTTTTTCTTCTTTTCGGGTGCTTGTATTTTAGGGTAGTCGAAAAAGGCAGAAGGGTGATTCACTGAACTTTCTCTCTCGGACCCCTAACTCACCCTATCCACCTCTCTTTAACTCCGTGAACAGGCGTATCGAAGCTCCGGATAAAAAGCGAATTGAATTGAACATCGAACAACGATCTATGAGATAATATCGTCCATAATGGGCACTACGAACACAATCTATACGTAGACAGTTTCGACAAACACGAGTGAATCGGCAGTCAAATTATCATCGCGATGAGCTAAATATTGTGACCAAATTTCGTGGATGCACCCTCGGAAATGTGTTTGAAACAGGAATACTCGAGGCATTCGCGAATGATCAACGTGGCTAATTACGACCTGCCGCGACTCGAGAGAGAAAGAGATAGGTATATATATATATATCTATACATATATATATATAGAGAGAGAGAGAGGGAGAGAGAGAGAGGGAGAGAGAGAGAGAGAGAGGGAGAAAGACCGGATGCGCGTTGCGAATCGAACGGGGCCGGCAGAGACCGGAGGGCATCGGATCTGCCCTCGTCGAAATATCCATATCTATATATACATACCATAGAAACATATAAATATATGTAAATATGGATATACAGATATAAATGCATATGTGCAATGGTAGATGTGGATTTGTTGCGATTGGTAACTAGCTGAAACAGAAACATATATATATATATATATATATATATATGTTTATATGTTTATAGGACTATCAGAGAGCGTATGCTACAGGAGAAATTATCGAGTATAGGAACAGAGAGAGAGAGAGAGAGAGGGAGAGAGTGAGAGATACGCGAAAAGTGACGATGTGCTTGTTAGATGTATATATATGAGCGTATATGCATGTAAACATATAAATATACATGCAGTTATATATAGAAATCGAGAGAAGAGGGACTGTGCGAAGAGACGGGGTCGCGCTCTCGTCTGCGGGCTGGGCGGTGGGCTAGCTGATTAATTAGAATCTCCTCCGACCCCTCTCGGCACATTTAGCTCGCTCTCGCTCACGAGTCTACACATATATGTATATATGCATCTCGCCTGCCCTTCGGTGGAATTGCGAGCTGAATATATATATATTATATATATATATATATATATATATGACATTTGACGTGATACACCACGTGTATCTATATATGCAGTACTATATGTAGGTTGAACGGTGGTCAGAATTGACACAGAGATAGAGGGAGAGAGAGAGAGAGGGAAGGAATTAGCGACGATGATGTGATCCAGCGGAGCCTCGCAGGAAGCGAACGAGAACGATGTTGAAAACCATATATATATATATATATATGTATATATATATGTATATATATATATATATATGGATAGAAATCTATGGATAGAGAGCAGAATTCTATACCGAGCGGTGGTTGTGGCGACCGGAACGGTGTACTCCATCTCTACTCAGGTCACGACTGGGAAGGCCAGTGGAACGAGTAAAACGAATTCATTAGCGAGCAATAAGAGAGAACCCCTCGTCGCTGATACGTCGGTGCAGATGCGATTCTCGACGCGGGAGCCGCGGATATACCACGCTTTGCGGCTCTTATTAAACTTTGAATCGTATATGAAATCAGCAATTTAATGTGACTTTTTAATTTTTAATTTTTAAGTGTGTACACGTTTTGGTTTGATTGAATTTTGTGAGTATGTATGGAATGAGTTTTATAAAAACGAAGATGCCGAGACATTTTTAACAGTTTTGAGTGAAAAAAATGGGAATTACGAAAGTCGTAACAAATAGGATAATTGAAAATTGAAAATTGATCAAAATTCATATTAAAATTTCTCCATCGATTTAACGTAAAATTTTCGTACACGCATAAAATCTCCTTCTATTAACGAACGCCGTTCTTTTTTCCCTCCAGCCAATTCTTTTTTAATTGAGTATTTTCGAATTAATTGATTTATATAATTAGGTTTTTCCTTTATCAATTAATTGTTCGAAATAAATAATTTTTAAGCCAATTTCTTACTGATCGTGTAATATAAAAATATGTTACCAGGAAATGTCAAAGACCCGAATTTCTGTCGAGAAAATAGAAAAATTAATGTTTGCGATGATTTTTCGATTGGGACGGAATCAAAATCGTATTCTTAATGAGACGTACTAGAACCGAACGGGACTCGATGCGACCTAAGATCAAAACCGAATTCACCACGAATACAAAAGATAAGGGTATATTCCGTACGAGAAGGATCGTTGAAGTTAATTCAACAGAAATCGCGAAGATTTCTCTCGTCGCGAAGTACGCACGACGTCGAACTTAGCCGAGCTGGAAACTCGATTTATGGGAGTATACTCGAGTAAACCGCAGTACGTGCAGCCTCTCATCCTCAACGTAGTTGTATATTATAGGATGGTTTGAAGGCAAAACGAAGGTCTTGAAAATTCGGTAGGATATTGAAACGCCCCTCTCATCCCCCTTTCTCACTCATTCTCTCTCTCTCTCTCTCTCTCTCTCTCTCTCTCTCTCACTCTCTCTCTCTCCATCAGTGAACCAGCATGCGCGCCTGTCTAATTAACGATATTTCACCGGTAATTAAACGAGAGAACTTTCGACTTCCATCAGCTTCTCTCTCTCTCTCTTTCTCTCTCGTCTCTCTTTAACCCCTCTTCATCCCTCACTTTTCGCGAAACGGGCCAAGATGCTCTCTCGCAGTCGACGAGAGGTAGCTCGGTGTGCAGCAAACCCAAGGATCCTTCCAACCGCGTATTTTCTATGCCCCGTGCTCGTTCGTTCGCGTTTCCTCCGACCGGAAGTGAGAGACAAGAAGAGGGAGAGTGGAAGACGGGTCTAACTGCTAAAATGTAACTACTGAGTAAACCACTATTGGTTCTCCCTTTAGGTCTTTCACGAAGAAGCCACGGGAGAAACCAATCTCATCCTCATTATGTGCTCTCTCTCTCTCACTTTTTCTCGCTCTCTCTCGTTCTCCCTCTCTCTCTCTCTCTCTCTCTCTCTCTGTGCTTTATCCATCTCTTTCTCCGTCTTCTTTATCCTTCCATTTCCTTCGTCCTTTCGTTCTTCTCTTTTATACCGTCGAAACACCGAATCCGTTTAAAGGATTACGTATTTTTACAAATTTGAAAAAATAAATTTGGAATATCTTAAAATAAAATTTTACGAATATTTCGTTTCGTAAGCGAATTGTTTTCCTAATACAATTTTATCTTATCTAATCTAAACAGTGACGGATGTTTTTCATGATTTCGTCGCACCGAAAAATGTATACCTAACACTTCGAAGATTACATTCGTGCATGACTCGTCTTACGAAAAAGCATCCATAATTTTCAAATCGGTTTAATCGGATTTCGATTAATTAAAAATAAATTATTGCGAAATTAATTACTATTCGAAAAACTGTGATTATAATTTGATAATCGAGATGTTTGAGATCTGATTTCAGGTACGCGGTGAGTAGACTGTGGATGGATAGGAAAGAAGGGGAGGTTTCCGTACGGAATAAAATCCATGAAAACAAACTTATGTATAGTGGATATCCGAGGGTAAACACACACATACATGTATATAGTTCATGTCGAATGAATCGAGCATCTCACTATTCGCGATAGTCTCCACAAATCGATGGACCATTGATTACACAGGCATTGGCACTAATTAACCGTCGCAATTAGCGTCCTGCACATATGTGCTCGGTGGCACAATGCGTTTCAAGGAAATACGGATAACGAGACAAAATGTTTTGATGGTAGGAACGAATGGGTGAAAATACGAAGGAAAAAGAAATCGCATTGACTGTTTTACGTCGTCGGATTTATTAACTCTTATCGCTAGTCCTTTTATTCTCACCAGTTCCAACCCAGTGGAGTCGAGAGTGAACTCTGTCTCTACACGAAAATACGTACGACTAGCGAGTAAATGCTCACATTAGATGTATTCACGTGTAGACATATAGGTTATGTATACATCGTATATATATATATATAGATATATATGTATCTCATAAATAGAAATATATATATACAAGGACCGGCGTTCGCGGTGAGACCTTTGTAATTAGTACCATTTATAAAGCAAGCACCGTTACCGCACACACATCAAATCCCACCAGCCGGTGCCAGAGTCTCGTGCAGGGCCGCGCCAACGCGCTCCATTTTGTTCCGTCCGCCATTTCGCGTATCTGCGTCGCGACAGGATTCGTTGTTTGAAAACGACGTATAGCTACGTATTAAGATCGATCTTGGATACTTTGGCGCTAGAAACTTTGCGCGAAATGTCTGATTATTTTAGGGTGATATCGACAGGGAGTTGATTAAGAATTATCGGATTCCATTTGTTTCGAGAACTCGTTATAGAGTTGTCGGGAAGCGAGAGTTTAGTCGGAGTTGGATGGAAATTGGGGAAAGTCGCGAGGATGCCTATCTGTATTCTATGAGTTATATATACACGAGGTATATATGTAGGAACGAAGAGGAAAGTGGCCTATAGGAAAGTGGTGTACTGATGATGATGGTGCGGTTGTGGGCCCGGCCCTGAGCTTATCTCTCCACCTCTTTTCCTTTCTATCTCACTCTTCGTTTCCGCAGAAGGGTGGTTTTAATTACCCCTTCCATTACTGCGGGAATACCAACCCCGTTAGTGGATTCATTTAGTCACATTTATACCCAAGGCAACGGTATAGACGAAACATCACCACAGGGGGCGCTCTCAACCCCTGATGCTACCGTTCATAGTACACGTATCTTTCTCTCTCATTCCGCCTCTACCTACTCTTCGCTCTCATCCTCTCGACACTCGAACTCAGGCAGCCTCGATCCAACTTCCACAGACTTTTCCGAGACTCACGTACGCGAGTCAATTAAACGTATGTATACGTGCCCCTTTTTTCGAACGAATAAATGCTCACAGGACGATTATACGTAACTCGTTCCAAGTTTTCTTATTGTCGACGCTCGTAATACGCGGATAATTCGACAATATCGAATCGTTTTTTTTTTACGATTATTCTTTTTTAATTTCACATTACGTATGTAGTACTTTGCATCGTACGGTAATTCGATGAAATTGTGAAAAACAGATCCGTCATTTGGTTTTTAATGTAGATTTTTCTCTCACCATTTTGTTTTGTATTTATTTAGTTATATTGTACAGCAATTATCTTGATGGTGTGTGAGGTAAAAGGAGGTGAAATATTCATTGTGGCAACTTTCGAGATTGAAAATATGAATATTTCCATAGAAGGCAGTGAATTTCAGAATTTCGAAGAAAGATGGTGGACGATTGAAAATAGATTATGGTGTCCCCATGAAATAATTGATGAAAGGCTTTGGTCTCGACGCATGAACAATATAAGTGCATGATACGCACAGAGATTAGGGGGAGATCAGCAACGCTCGACATAAGTTGAATCCTCGAGCGTTGGTTCTGCGACATCTCAGCGGCTAAAAGGTGAACTTTTTTGTACCCACGATAAGTTGGCCGCAAGCTATCGTAGTCGTATACATGGCGAAGGGAATATATATATATCAGAGACTAGGGAGGAGATCAGCAACGCTCGATAAAAGTTGAAACCTCGAGAATTTGTTTTGCGACAGTTTTTGTACTCGCGTTAAGTTGGCCGCAAGTTGGTCAGGTGTTTTCGTGAATGAGACCGGCTGTGCAATGACATATGTTATTATTTCATAGCCTGACTCATGACATATGGTCGTTTAAAATGGAAAAGTCACATTTTTCAAAATTTTTGGAAAATAAGGTCATTACTTAAAACGAGTCTACTCTCAACGTTATTTTATATTAATAAAAGACATTTTATAAAATTCTACGTCAAGCTCACTACATGTTGGAAGTGTCATTTCTGTACTGTGTGGTCATCCGCCATTTTTAAAGAAAACTACTGCATGGAATGTTTTAATGTTTTAAGAATATATTTGTGGATATATAATAAAAACACGATGAAATTTTTGGACCAAAAATTAAAAATTCACCGAGTTATTCACAATCTCCCAAGGCTCCAAAAAAAAAAGTCTTCTCCCTGCAGCACTGATTGCAGTGGGAGGACTTTCCCTCCCCTCCTCTCCCTTCCCAGTGCTTGAAGTAAAAAAAAAACAAAAAGTTTATTAAACTAGAAGATATTTCCCGTACCATGAACCTCGGTCGAAAACAAAAATTTTAATTTAACAAAATGGTGGCGTTTTTAAAAAAAAGTTTCAAACTTCCCGCGAAAATTTGATAATTTTTGGCCCGCCAAAATTACATTTTTTATTCGATCGGAAAACTTGAGGTTCATGGTATGGAGAAACATATATGAAAGAAGCTGCAACAAGAATCAAATCGATCGGGTGATTTGTCTTTGAGTTATAACTGCAGCAAATTTGAAAAATGTAGTTTCGAGAAAAACGCGTTTAAAGTTTAAGTTGCTGATTTCATGGTTATAAATCGAGATCTTCAGATGCCTGTACATCATAAACTATTTGAAATATGGACTTGAAACTTTAGTATGTTATTTTTAGAGGTATAGGCTATTGAAATATGCAAAAAACAAAAAAACGATTTTTCCTAAATTTCTCACTAATGGACTCCCTTAATCTTTATGTAAATATCTTTAAAATTATATATATCACTTATACATAATATGAAACTTAAAAAACAAATGAATTTTAATAAAACGCGAAACTTCAAATACATGTAAGTACTGAAAAATCTATTCTTTTTGCGTTGCTGATCTTCCCCCTCATCTCTGAAACGCATGTGTTATTAGTAGTTCATACACCAGCCGCCAGTCGGCGCCCCGGCATCGAACGAGCGCCAAAGCCCCAAGAATACGAAACGTCTTCTCGACGTGTCAAACATGAATTCATGCGAAATGTGTACGCATCTTCGAAGTTAGCGTTCTCACGGTATTCCTCGCGACACCTTCGCGTTTGCCACTTCGAGGATTCATACGCGTCGTCTCTCGCGCGTTATTCTTTATTTCTCACAGGCATGCGCGCGTGGGAGCGAGAGAAAAAGATGAGGGAAAATAAAAAAACAAAGAAACACGTACACACGGAGAACACCAGTAAGAGAGAGAAAGCAAGTTGGAAAACAACGAAATCATGCTTCCGAGAACGCGAACTCGACACACCGAGATTGAAGATTCTTCGTGTGTAGCACGCGCATGCAGCAACGGCATGTAATAATGATAATGATGAACGAAGAAGGCAAGAGAGTGGTTAGCGAAGAAGTTAGGAGCGAGACCGTGAATACTGCCAGAATACTGTTCCTCTCTCTCTCTCTCTCTCTCCAGCACCTCGCCCTCTGGCGAGAAAAAAGGTGTTGGCGCGTGTATTTACGCTTCGCACCTTCGCTCTTTCGACGCCAGGCATCACTGCGGTGCAGCTCACGCTCCAGTGCCACAGAGTTGCCGTTCTCGGTCGCCCTCTTGTCTCGGGCGCGTGTGCATCGTCGGACCGTAGAACATGGCCGACGGAAATCTGCGACGTGCGATATTCGGTCTCGGTGAAAAAGGGTATTGTCGACGAGCACGAATAATGGGAAAAGAAATGGCTCAGTCGTTACACGGAAATTTCTCTCGTCGTGCACGGAAAAGCGATGCCCATTGCTTCCTCGTTATGTTGTCGTAATAATAAAGCGCCATCTGTGAGCAAATAGCTTCGAAAAAAATCCAAATATCTCATAGAGGGCGCTTTAAGGAAGGGGGACCATTGGGAAGACCCGATTGCGTACACGTTTCGATCGTTCTTTTTACCTTTCGGAAGTACAGTCAGGGAAATAAATATATATTGTATGAATAGATTAATCCTTTGCTATATATGAATATAGTATGATATTTGTTTGACTTTGATCGTTATATTTCTCTATAAATCAAAATTAGAACGAAAAGATTTAAACTGTTTTTAAATAAAAAGTTTAATCTCGATGTAGAAATGTAAATCGTTGTTGAAAAATGTATACCTAAACGAGGCGTGCCGGTTTAAGGGGTTACATATTAAAATTATATAAATTTTAGAATTATATAAATTATATAAAAATGAGATAATCATTATAATAGTAAAATTAAATTTTATTCGAAACATAATTTACATGAGTACTTTATTGTACAACTGTTGAATAAAATTTCATAATAATTTATGTTGAACAATATTCAAAATGGC